>JAKKIK010000925.1:0-21302 GCA_024500135.1 Heterodera carotae | reverse complement strand
AAATTAATATTTTTTTAAGAAAAGAAAATAGTTTTTGATCTTAAACCAATTTAAACAGGGGTAGAATCTTTATTGGACCTAAAAGCTCATCTTTGATCACTTATATTCTATAAAAAAAGTTTTTTGACAAAAATAAAAAAGATATTATAGAAGAGAGAAAAAAGATAGTGGTGAGAGATTAGCTGTAGCTAGGTAGCTAGGGATAAAAAAATCGCTAGCTGCAGATAACTATCGTTAGCATTGTGCATGCAGATTTTATCTGCAGATTTTTTTATCTGCAGCTACCCTATCCACATATCCATAGCTGCAGATAAATATCCCTAGCATTGTGCATACGAGAATCAGATTTCTACTTCTTTTATGAACAGTTTCAACGTTTTAAATATCATCGTTTTTGTTTATTGAACAAAATGCCAAATATTTTGCATATTTATCGAAAGAACCTGCTGATGGCAAAAATTTTTTACAATGAAAGAGTGAGATATTGTACATAAGAAACATTTTATAAGTTATTGTACGGTCCAATGTTAAACCCGAGAAGAATTAAATTTTATGTCAATGATATTTCTTTTTTTTAGCCTATGGACCCAACATCAAATGATTTTGAAGCACGCAGAACTGTTTGGGACAGTAAAATAGCGGTAGAATTTACGTTGGACAGCTCGGAATCGGTGCTGACCACTCAACAGTCAAGCTTTGTGTGTTCCTTTCTCAAATATTCAATGTTTATATTCCTTTCTTTGCAGATGATGCTTTCCCGTGTCTCCTATTTCCCTGTTTATCTTGACAAAGCACTGAAAATTTTGACTGGAGGTGATGCAAGCGAAGAACAGTTACTTAATGCTTGGCTTCAATATAATGGACAAATACTCAAATGGCATTATCCGATCGGTGTTCTTTATGACATTTTCCATAGAAATGCTGTTGGCCATATTCAAACAGCTCCTTGGACAATTATTGTGCATTTAAAGGTAATTGGAACCAAACTTGAGTCACCTCTGACTCGTCATTTTCCACATCACATTTAACCGGATTTTTTATTTAATTAAAGGGAAGGAAAATATTTGGAAAACGATTTTTTAACTAAAAAATCCCCGGCGGCGTCTATCGGCACCGCCGGACTACCACTAGTTGGTGTCCCAAGTTTCGAGTCCTTCCCAATTTAATTAGTATTTGTCATTTTCGCTACACTTCACTTGATTGACTTCTTTTTCCTTAAGAAAAATTCGATTATATTCTCAAAATTTTTACCCAGTACTTTTTTTTTTTGAGGGACTGGTGGTTGGAATTTTCTAGGTACGCCCATGCCTGAAACTGAGGTCAGATTCGGACCTAACCCCATAGAAGCCATACATCTTTTTAAGTTGCTTGTACAATATTATGTGATGAAGCTGATAGGGTTACTTACTTTCTTTTTAGGATTTTCCTGACGAACTCCTCCGATGTCGTACAAAAGAAACGTTGAAATTTTGCTTTTTGCAATCCCTGAAAGAGGCATGTCAACTCAAGCAGCGTTGTAACATTGCCGCATCGATGACAAAGGATGAACACGCGCGACTCTTTGACGGCCTTTGCAACGGTTCTTTGCTCGGTTGTCTCGTATCAGTGTCTTACAAGTTCAGACAGGTTCAACGACTTCTGGGCGGTCAATGATCGACTAATGGCACTCAGAACATCTACAGGCGACGACGAGTTCATTAATGTGCCCGCTCGTTTTTACGAAGTGTGTTAGATTCAGGCCATGGGTGTCAAGCCCGTAATAGAGAGCTCATTACATTTTGCGTATCCAATTACTTAAGGACTCACAAATCAGTCGGAGATTTTCCTTTCACCCCTTATTGACCAATTTTGTTATTTTTGCTTAATTCTCATGCAATTTTTAGTCTTCAAATCCATTTCGACAATTGTTGTTGAATTCGAAGAAACGTCTCGATGATGGAACAACGAATGACAACACTTTGCTGGTCGATGCTTTGTACAAAGTATTTCCCGGTTATGCAATTGGCACTGACTATGAGGCAGTGACTCATGGCACTGTTTTGCCGTTGGAAACGCCGCTCATTTGGCTCGCCAGAAACCTTGTTTACCCTGACAATTTTGTCCACATTATAATTAGACCTAAAATTACTGAAAATAAATAATGCGACTAATGTGATAGTGCATCTTTTTTCCAACGATCCATTCGTTTCCGTTCAAGCCATCTTTGTTGCCTTTTTGATTATGTTTATTTTCTCACACTCACATTATTGTTTTAGCGTTTGATGGTTTGCGTTCCATGCATAATTTTGCCTGTCGTTTTGGCCATTTACCTCAAATTTATTCAACCGTACATTTTGCGCTTTATGCCGCAGCGATGGCGACTTTGGTTTGACTCGGTGTTGTACCCAACCTGTCCACTCAATACAGAGGAGGGGACCAGTGCTAAAACGGGGATTGTCGAGAAAGAAGTGGAAGACGACAGTGCGAATTGTAATGATCAACAAGGCGGAAATGTCGAAGGAGAGGAGTCGGAAATCAAAAAAGATAAATGACCAAATAATGTGATCGGTTGTCTGTTCACTGAAATTTTATGTAAAAGACTTGCTTAAGCCGCTGCTTTTTAATGATTTTTATGGTAACAATAAGTGTTGTTCAATTATCGTTAGCCATACTGTCTTAAATTCGAATATATTTTCCTTTTCTCCCGTAAAATAATTTTATTGCTAGCAAAAATTTTCTTTGAAGTCGCTGCGACAAATGGGTCGCCCTTTCCTAGAGCATATGGGCGGCAAGAAGTTTTACACGTGTATGCGCATTACACACCTTGCAATACTGTTCTTTTGTGTTGATGTTAAGGCTTCCAATGTAAAGCATACCTTACCAACAGACGTGAAGTGATTTCTCACACATTCAGAGGTGGGAATGGGAAGACAACTTGAATTGTTACATTTGGCACCTCTCCACCGAATTTGTGTCCTGTAGATTTAGTAGCATGCTTTACACAGAAAGACGGCATTTATTTCTATCCAATACCCTTTACGAATTGAAGGTGCAACAGGACAGGCGTATCTCTTCAGAAATGTTGTGAACATCGTCACGGCCAAGGTTAATTATGGGCGGGTGTGCTTGCTCCTGTTTACAAATTCCCTCCCCAATTGGCTGTCCGCCGCCTTCAGGTCGAGTTGCGTTACATGATCACAGGTCAGCACATGGTACGCGACGTGTTCTGCAAAAACTGCAACTCCAAGTTGGGCTGGATGTACGAATTTGCTCATGAGCCGCAGCAGCAGTACAAAGAAGGCAGACAGAAGAAAACAATAAGACAAATTCGCCATTCTTTTCCGGAAATAAATTTAAGGACGCGTTATTTTGGAACGGAAATTGCTTGACGAGCGCGAGGAAACGGATCCAGGACTTGCGGAACGGAACCGCCCATTGACACGCACTTCATCGTCTTCCTCCGTGAGCAGCAGTGGTATCAGTTCCGTGACAATCACCTAAGTTTGCTTGATGGAATGAACCCCAAGGGCAGGACAAACAAAACGGAAAATCACTCCGATGGTCTTGAGACAGCCATCTCCTTGAAGCCCCAATTTGTTTGCCTTGCCCTTGGACTGGGTGGACAAATGCCCAGAAGGGCCCCCTTCTTCCCTATACATACAATACATTCGTGCACATACATTTATTGTCAAAGTAACCAATTTATTCAATGATTTGTGTAAATTTTGAATGAACTCATTTGCTAACGACGGGTAAAGAACAGCTCAAGTTCCATGTGAATGAGCACAACCGCTCATATTCGTGTGGGACGAAGGCACTCAAATACATTAGTTGACGTTTTGCTTCCTCCCCTTCGGGTCCCTCCTTTTGGCTGATCCATTTCTTCTCCAAATAGTAGTCATGCAACGTGTTGAACTCGGCCTCTGAATAGAGCTGCGACGGCACCGATACAAATGGTTCAACTTGCTCATAGCCCTGAAGAAAAAAAAACGATGGCCGATGCAATTTCAAAAAGGAATGACTTTGTCTTCAAACAAAACATGAAGGTCCATCGGACAGACAGACAACTGATCTCGCGAATCGCTGATCGCTGCTTGGTCGGCAATCATTGCGCACAGTCCGTTGGACCAAATTGGCATCGTAAATTTACGGATGAAACCAGTCAGCGACAATTCCTCGGGCGATACCTAATTGGATTAGTATTCGCATTTTATAACAAATCGTTCAATTATTAAAAAAACGGGTTTTCCTAGGTTTATAGATTGATTCCCCGCCCAAATGTCTCAACTAATTTTCGACGATCCGTCGGCTGCTTGACCACGCATTTACTGCTAAAGAGGCCGTTGGCCTTGTCAATGGCCACCAAAAGTTTTATTGAGCCGGCGGATGCATGTGCGCGTAACTCTCGGCAAAGCGCACCCAAACAATCAGTGGACAAAGCGGGGGCAGTCAGGCCCTGAAAATGAATAAAAATTGGGGTCGGAAAAATTAATTTGATTTTCCACTGAATAGGAAGAGACCTCATTTGTTCTAGGGGGTAAAAAAACAGGTCCAGCTGAAAACGCCGCCGGTCAAACTTTTTGCTCACTTTTTTAGCAGGTGATCTTAGTGCACCGAAAAAAAAAGAGACTAAAATTAGCATAGATTCGGAAATGGCGATTTATTTTTGCAATGTTTTACCATTTCGACAATGTCCGTCAATGGTTTTCCGATTGGCGTCGCTTCGGCCTTTGTCCATTCGTAATGTTTTGTGGTTTTCAATTGCTAAAAAGTAAAGTGCAAATATAAAATCAAGAGTAAATGTGCAGTGCCGCGATTTTGTCCCACGAGTTGGCATTCTCCGTTTTGAAGTCGGCCAGCAATTGAGGAGACAACCACGGACTGTCCACCCTTCCGGGCTTATAGGTCGACATTTGCACGTAATGGTAATTGTCACGGGACCATTTTAATGCTAAAAATTATAAACAATTTAAAGAGTCAATATTTGTTTTAAAAAAATGAAGGCAGTATCATTTGATAATGAAGATATATCAAAATAGCTAATTGAAGAGCTAATTGTAAGTCTTAGATTCCACAGAAATGGGTCGACAATGCTGCTAGGCATCGCCTTAAATTAAATTTTTAAAAACTCGAAAATAGCAGAAAATTCATAGGGTTACGAACGACGGGCCTCGTTGAATCATCATTATTTGCTGGAGTACCCCCCGCCCCCCCCTCCGCTTACCCGCGCCCCATCCCCAATGTTTTACCATCTTTTACGGTGAAAACAATGTAGTCCTTGGAGTGTGCTAAGTGGATGAGTTGGTTCATTGTGACTGTTTTTCCGGTGCCTAATCGGCCCCAAAGGACGAGGCGAAGGGCGGGTCGTTGGGCCACGTCGACTTCGTTGAGACATTTGAAAGCCTTTAAAAAGCAACCATTATTGGGTTTAGAAAGAAAAGATTTGCTAATATATCCTTGAATTGGGAAATATGAATTAGACCGAGATTTCCAAAATGGCCGGATCGGAAACAAAGCAAAAATGTTGGATCCATCTGTTATGAAATCACCGGTCCGGATTGCTCAATTGGTGTGCTAATAGTTACCCCCTCCCCTCGCGCACTTCATGCGTTTGTTGTCGGTAGAGCCACACGCACTCGCGCAATGTCTGCAGTTGTTTATAGAAATTTGTCGGCAAGAAACTGCGGAAATTCAGCACGTCGAACAAATTGTTCGGCACTTGGTACAGTTTCCCCACGTCGTCCGCGCTCAATTGCGACTAAAATGATTTAATACATTTGTTTCGGCATTTCCATTCTTAACCGGCTCATTCGTAGAAGTTGTCAAATAAGTAGCATGGCTCTCCCATTTAACTTAAAATGAAATAAGTGTTGAGAAGTGTGAGATTTTCCCAATGGTAGTCCTATGGCTCTTGAAATTAGGAAACATTTTATCCCCAATAACGCATTCCCGGTCGTCCCGGGTTCATTTTTTTACAGGATTGGCCTTTAACATCACCAGAATCGGCGAATTGCCTTGATGGAAATCTACGCAAGAAAAGCATTGACAGAGCGGACCTTTAGATGTGACGAGCCTTTCAATTAACAGGACCAAAAAAAGGGTTTAATTCAGAGGCCATTTTCAAATAAATTAAAATATTTAAAATGCATTTTAATTGTACAAAATAATGAATTAATTCCCAGAAAAATTTTAAAAGCAAAACATCCAAAGCAGAAAAAACAACGAGATAATTAATATGGTTTTGATGGAAACTTTTCCCCTCCGTCTGTTTTCAGTATATCATTTCATTGTTCATCTTCAGTTTTACGCCGTCCCTCCGTTCAGTTCGGCGATGTCCAATGCCACCTCGCAACTTTCTCGCACAACTCTCTGAACAATGCAATATTTGAAAATGTTTGCCAATTTCAAATAATTGTTAAAGGATACCTCCTCGTCATGGACGAATTGCTTCAACAGTTGTTGGCATTGGGCGGTCCCAATGGAGCCGAGAGCTTCGGCACATTCGTGCCTCACCATGCCATTCTCGTCGCGCATTTGCAGCCGGGCAGACAGTGCCGACACAGCGACGGACGACTGAATTTGGCCAAGCACATAGGCAATTTCATGGCGAAGCAGAGCACTGCTGTCATCGCAAGACAATCCTTCAGGGAAAGGAAGAACTAACAATAAACATGGCAAAAAACAATAAATGTAAAATTATACCATCTGCCAATGCCTTTGTGGCCTGTTCGTTGTTCATATTTCTGAGGGCAAACATTGCTCGATATCTGTCCCACAGATTCTGTGTAAAAATTAAATACCAACGATGAATATTGAAGGCGCATAACACCCAATGGGCGACGGGGGATACGACGATTTTTGATGGATGGCTAATTCCAAAACACTCATCCCATTAAGAGGTACAAATCAAACAGAATTCTCATTTGAAACCTATGATTTTTTAAGAGTACTTTTCTCCTCTTTAGGGACTCAAAACAAAATTCCGTATTCTATTGTATTTCATCAATCAGCAGCGCCAAAGTTCTAGAATTGTTTCGCGCTTACCAAGTTTTGGTCCACCAAAGTTCGGCCAAGCTGCTGCACATCCGCACTTCCACCATCGGCAGCAGGCACCGGGTCTGACATGGTGCTTAATGTGCTTAATCACAGAAAACGTTTGACGCGAGTGGAATATGCTTGCCAATGGAATTGTAAATGCTTTGGCTATCTGTGTCCAATCCGTCGTTGTTCCCATTCATCCACTGCGTTCGTCGCAGAGCCAATTGACACGTCTCCGCAACCTCCCGGGCCGGGTCTCTGCTGTACTTTTCAAATAAATTACGAAGTCCATGTTCATTCGAAGGGTCGCCGATGGCGCCAAGTGCTTCAGCCGCTTCGTGTCTGACCATTGGTTCTGTAAACGATGGAAAAAATTAAATTATCTTTAGTTATTATTATTATTTCTTGGTAATTATAGGCCTTGTTCCTTAATTTTCTAGTTTTTGACCACAATCATATTAGGCGGATTCATTGTTTTCGGGTTGGGTTTTGTTCTCGCCTTGTTCGATGTCCTGCAAAACGGCGGTTAATTTGTGAACAGCCGCCGGATTTTGCATCTGACCAAGACAATACGCGAGTTCATGCTTAAGAAGTGCCGATGGGTCCGCAAAGCATTTGCAAATCCATTGAACCGCCTGATCATTTTTGACGCTTCTGAGAAGGAAAAGCGCTCGGAAACGATCGGCCAAACTTTTTCTGAAAAACAAAAATAAGAAAAACAGCGAAAAAAACGACCCTAAATGATGATCACTTTGGATCATTTAAAGCTTGGCCAGCCTCGTCAATTCGCTGTTCTGATACCAAATTTGGATCTTCCAATTGTCCAGTCATTTTAACGAAGTATGACAAATTCACTGAAATGAATGACCGAATTAATTAAGAAGAGTTGAGCGGTATCGGTATTAGAAATTTATCTTCAAAAATAGATACATATTTAAAAATGAGAATTTTAGGAATGGGAAATTTTTATCTCCGAGGGAGAAAGAATATGGCAGCCAATTTTAAATTATCAAAATGCCATACTAAATATTTCATCTTGTGCCTAATTAAAAAATCAAATGCCATTAAAATTTCTTTGTCGATCACTTTTGCTGTGCAAGATGAAAATTCCGCCGGCCAAATGTTTTATTATTTACCCTCTCCGTTGATCGATCTTCCTCTCTTTTTAATGGGTGACGGGACGGCGCTTTCGCCAATTCCCTCACAAATCATTCCGTCTTCGGCTGCAAAACCAATGGACCTTTGCTTTTGCTGTTGGCGGCGTTTGCTTGAACAGCCGACAGATTATCTGAAGCAGTGATGACTCAGCAGCAGCTTCTTTTCCCACTTCTTTTGGTTGTGATCATTTCGAAGAGTTCGCTGCAAAATGACGCAAAAACGGCGAAAGCGTTTGGGGCAAACAAACGGACGGACAGAGCGGCGACTTATCGCGAACATTTTGAGACTTTCGGCGCGGCACAGTCGGCGCCTGCGGGAGAAATGGACCAAGAATTGGCAACACAGCGACAGCAGAGACAACAGAGAGAGGGGAACGCCGGAGGGGACAAGCCGAGGTCGAAGACGCGATACATGGAATTTGCTGAGACGGAGTTCAGTCGGCCGAGCATTTATCTTCCAGTACCGTTTGTTACCCCCGCGGACAATCAACTTCAGGCGAGTTCAACGGTTGTCTTTGGATTTGATGGCATAGGATCGATGACAGGCTTTTGAATCGGGCACAAATGTGATCAGCAAGTAGAAATCGCCGTTTATTACTGTTTACGCAATACTTCCTTTAATATGAGCGATTCATCGGTTAAAAATAAAGATCAGAAACCCGGACCAACCAATTATTAATTGTTTTATTGATCCTTTGGTGATCAATCAATCGAATAATTATCAGCGAGTTTTTGAAAAAAAATTGATCAACCATTAACAATACAAATTTTATTAGTTTTTATTGAAAATTGTCCGATCTCTTGCTAAAATGCTTTGTCAAATATAGGAAATCTCCGGGCAAACGCTGAGTCAGCTGATAAAGCAGCACGTTGCAAGGAATCGGTAAAAAATGAATGAATGATTTTGGTCACGACATTCATTTTCATTTTGTTCCTCAAAGAATTAAGCAATTGGCACAACAAACGCCGCCCTATTTGAGGGTAATTTTTGTAAATGATTTGGAGGAGTGATTATTGTTCATTTCATTTATAATTCAGTCAGCTCAGAGTCGCGTGAAAGAGCTTCGGCAAACGCTGTTCCGACGTTGGCCCACAAATTCGACGGTTTTGAGTTATGCCGAAAAAAGGCGACAATGGAAAACGGAGTTGAAGCGGCGCTTGGAAGGGCGGCAAAAAGTGCGGACGCGAATTATTCCGCCGATTTTGATAAGGCAATCTTTTTTTTTTTTGGGGGGGGGGGGTCAAATACCAGAAAATTAAACCTTAAATTGCAACAAAATTTGAAAATTCTAATTAAAATTGAAAACGAATTCAGCGGTGGTAGCCATTCGTCAACACAAACAGACACAGAGCCGAGGAATCGCTATTACGTGGTTTGTTAGAGCATTGGACAATGTTTCAGTTTGTCCCACCGTTTTCTCATCCAATTCTTCAGACGTACAGTCCACAGACGCGCACTTACCAAGTGTCGCGTCATCCACCGCCCTATTTGTACACCACTGACCAAGATGCCCTTCCTCAGCAGCTGTACGTATAGGGAGGGATTGATTGATTGTCTGAAGTGCCATTAGGTTGCCAACCATGCAAAACTGTCTAGGGACGAGGAGTCGCCACCACAGCAGCAGGTGGCCGTGGAGCCACCAACACCGCCACTGATGGCAACGGATGGTTCTGTCGTTGTCAGCACAACTGCCGAAGAACCTTCGTCTGGGGAAGAGCATTTTTTGCCAACGCCGTCGAAAGAGTCGGCTACCACAACATCGACGACAATTTCTCCTCCGTTATTGGTGGTTTTGCAAAACGCCGAATTGATGTCAGATGCCCAGAGGCACAACGAGCACAGCCAACAGGTGGAAGCCACGAGGAAAGAAGCCGCTATATTTGGGCAGAAACCGCTGCCACTCGTCAAGCAAATTCTGTTTTTGGACGACTATGAACAAGTGCAGGGCGACGAAGAAGGCGAAGGCACCAACGACGTGGACAACGACGGACTCGTGACGGTCGAGCAGCCAACGAATAATCATTTGGTCGTCTCTAAAACCGGAGGAGGAATTCCAACGGTGCCGTCCGAAATGGTAGACAAAACAACAAAGGAAATGCCGACGATGGAGAGGCAAACTGAAGAGAATGGAACGGAGGAGGAAGAGCCCCAATTTGAGGAAGAAGAGAATGAGGACGAGGATATGTTCTTCTTCAAGCCGGGCGGAAGAAGTACGCAAAAAGATAAATTCCGAAACAGTGAATGCTGAACAACGTTTAAAATTGTTTAAGGTGGCGAAGGTCGGGCAGAGCAGCAAAACGGTGCCGCGGGGCGGAGGGACCCATTCCGAATAGTGGTCCATGAAACGGGAAAGAAATTGTGAACGGAGAGAGAGAGAGAAAGAGAGAGAGAGAGAGAGGAAGTGCCAATTAACACCGGCATTTGTGTTTAGTTTTTGAACGGTTCATTTCATTCAGTTTACACAATTTTAATAAAGTCTATGCCCTGTAAATTGTTCCATTTTTTATCGACCGTTTCAAGAACTTATTTGTATATTCTAATCGACCTAATCAGTTGCAAGTTGAACTACAGCCGACACTTGGACCGGTAGCCGTTTAGGATAAAAATTCCTGTTTTCTTGTGTCTTTTTGGCCCTCAAATCACAATATTTTTTGTTTTCTCATCAAAAATCGAAAAAATAAATTTGCTCGAGCCGTTTTGTTGAGTTTGTTTTTCGGTATTCTGTCATGGGACAATATATTTTGTCCAGTTTTCGCCGGGGAAATTTTTTAAGATTTTTCTGGTCGTTGGTGCAAAATTTGAAAATTGGCATAATGTTATTATTATTGCCAAAACTTTCTTCGTTGCCTGCCTTAACCAAAAAACGCCACACTATTATAGAAGCAGAAATCCTTCCTCTATTATTCTTTTTGGTCTTCGGTATGAAAATGAATTGCGCCAATTGAATTCTGCACATTTTTATTGGTCTGCTGAGAAACTTTGCTTTTGTATTTTAAGGCGTAATCCTCGCGACCCACAGTAAAGTGCG
This sequence comes from Heterodera carotae, assembly GCA_024500135.1. Lineage (NCBI taxonomy): Eukaryota > Metazoa > Nematoda > Chromadorea > Rhabditida > Heteroderidae > Heterodera > Heterodera carotae. The sequence goes on along the minus strand of JAKKIK010000925.1, from coordinate 10,099 downwards.
TCGCCGCTAAAGTATTCATTCACACATTAACCTCCGTTTACTTCGGTTTCTCATCAATGGATCCTCCGACCGTTTCGTCTTCGACCTGCGCCGATGGTCAGCAACAAGCGCAACAGAATGATGCGGAAACGGATAAGCCCGTTTTGACATTGGCACAACAACTTGCCGAAGACAAACAAAAAATGTTCGAACGCTCACAGCAGTACCAACAGGAAATTGAGGACGAGGTTTGTTGTGCTGTGTTGCAAAGAGTAATTTCTGAACAATAAAACAAAAAATAGAATGTTTTGTAGAAATGGGAATCAAAAAAAAAACTGACCTTGATTTCCAGGATTAAATCCGCTTTTGTCCAAAAAGCAAAAAGGTGCTTTGGCAGTCATTTATTCGCTCCATTAAACTTTTTCTGGCTAATGGGCATTTTCACTGTTTGCTTTTTATGTTTACATCTTTAGGTTCGGAAAACGCAGCCGTTGGTCTCATCCAAGCAGGACGTCAGTTTTTGGGTTCTGTAATGGACGCTTTCGAACTATCAGTCGAAAACTCATTTCTATTTAATGTCGGAATAGCAGAATTAAAAAATTGCAAAGAAGTTTAGACAAAATCTGGGACCCGTCAATTTTGTTTTCTTTTTTTGCTACCTCTCCTCAATGCTTAGGCTAAACACTGAAATAAATGCTCTTTGTTTTTAGTTGCTGTTGATTTTAATTGTCGTTTTCAGATTGTCCATTTGATAGGTGAATTTGACCAGACGACGAGCCCCCAATATTTCCAAAAAGCGACGGTACCACAAAAAAAAAACATCATGGCTTAGGAGGTATTTCTACTTTTTCGATTTAGGAACTTGCCACCGTTTACTCACACATTCGACGGATTCGCGGCGATGGCAATTGTTTCTTTCGGGCTGTGCTCACTGCCCAACTTGAGCGTTGTTTTGACGACCGTGTTGAGCTGAAGAGGTAGGAGATTGGCCTATTTTATAGGGGAACACAAATTCGGGTGTTAGTCCGCGACAGTGTCTCTCCCCTTGATCGCTTTTGAAATTTTTTCCAGATTCATCATGCTTAACATATTTTTGATTACCCTTCTCAGGTTCAGTGACCTTGTTAAAGGGTGGCGCAGTCGACTCGCTGTCTTTGGATGCTTCCCCGAGTTGACCACCGGTGATTTTTGTGATTCCGTAAGTTTATTTCTTCCGTTGAAATAGAAAAGCACAGCCGGATTTTGATGCTTTTATTCTTAGCGAAGTAATTTTTGAGGGCGGAAATTCATTCCTTTAATTCAGTCCCGGGGTGGGTTGGGACTGAAAATTATCTTTGAGAAAATGCGTCGTTTGAAGCGTCAAAATTGGGTTGCTTACGTTACACCAAACCCTTTAAAATATTCCATCTCTGTGTATATGTTCGTTTTTCAGATGGACCAACTGATGACTTCGATGCTGAATGGAACAATGTTGCCGCAAATTTTGCTGGACGATCTCAACCAAGACGGCATCGCCAATTATTATGTGGCCTTCTCTCGTCTGATCTGTTCAGGATATTTGCGCGAGAATGAGGCGCTTTACTCGGGCTTTGTTGAGGGTGTCAAATCGATGGACCAATTTTGCCGGGAAGAGGTGGGCTAGGGGAGGGGGGTTTTCGCCATGACATTCATCCATCGATGGCCTTTTTTGTTTTCAGATTGAGCCGATGTGGCGAGAATGTGATCACCTTGGCATCATCGCATTGGTCAACGCAATTGGTACAATCAAATTATATGCTTTCTATTAACGCATATACTCAAGGGTGAATAATAGACGAAATTTGTAGCCTCAGGCATATTTTATTGGCAATACATTACGAATCAATTTATAAAAAATGCAATCTTTTTGTTCCTCAGGCGTCTCAATTCGCATTGAGTACATGGACAGAAGCCAGGCGCCTAGCGGCGGTTGGCACCACGATTTCAATGTCGAAGCTGACAAACAGCCGAAACTGTTCTTCCTCTACCGTCCTGGGCACTACGACATCCTTTACCCGGCGAAAAACAAGCGCTGATTTCCTGCGGGGCGTTCAACGCGCGGTGTAACAACTAAACCGATAGTGACAGACATTTACCCTTTTGTTTTGTGTACGACCCGGCCCCGTTCTACCAACAAAATATACATTAAACAAATGTTACATAATTTGTCTGTGGAATTAGTTATTATTTGCATAAATATGATCATCTGAAATTTTTTTTCGAACTATTATTTAAGCATTTAGGTGGGGAAGTGTTTCATTTTTTACTTCCCAATATATAATCCCTCTCCCAATACCCGAAAATTGGTGAAATTGAACACAAATTTTGTCATTTTGGACGAAGCTCACTCCCCTTCTAACTTATGAATTGAATAGACTACGCGTACAACGGAAGGTTTCATTTCACCCGCGGGGTTTCGGGATGAATTGCATACAAATATTAATGAGACAACGAAAATGACGTAATCTTTTTATTTTTAAGAGCATGAATTGCACATTTCCAAGGGAAATAATAAAACAGAATCTTCATGCAAATAATAGGGCCATTGAAAGAATCGATCGAATTCAACTGAAAAAGGACGGGGAAAGTGACGCGGCCGCCGCGTCATATTAAAACGGGGAAAAGAATTATTTGCGCGTGATAAAAACTGACAGAAATTTAAGAGGGGGACTAATCAAAAAAAAAAAGGCACAAATGGCACGAAGAGAAAAGTGACAAAAATAATGGCGGGAGAGAACAAAAATTTATTAATACAATAATATCAGCTGGACATTCCATGGTCAGTCAGTTTGCTCCGTCGGACTGCTGGTGGTCAGCAAAGTGGCACAAGTGACGTCAACCTGAAAATGGAGGATCAATGAAATCAATTTTTGATCGGAGTGCCAAAGTCTGTCGTCGAATATGCCTACCTACCCGCATTGGCCTAAGGCATTTTCGCCTTCGGGAAGAAGCCGACGGCACGGGGCTGGTCGGCTGCTGGCTGTTCGGGGATGACGCAGTTTGGTCGCCGTCGGCAGAAATGGTCGCTTTTGCGCGCGTTTGTTCCGTGGCGTTCGCTTTACCCGTCGATGCCTTCGGCGTCCTTTTCGGCTGCTGCTGTTGAGGACGTTCCTCCGTCGTTGTCTTCGCCCGTGTTCTCGACCGCGTCTCCTGCTGCTTGTTGTTCGACGGAGGCGTCGGATTACTGTAACTGACTGTAATTATGCCAACAATCCGATTGAGCCAACCGCGCGACCTTTTGACCATGCTCACACCGGCGGAGCCGGCCGATCCACCGGCGCCGCTCCGTGCCGTGTTGTTGGCCGAGGCGGAGCAACACGAACCGCTGCCGGTCGGCGTATTGCCCGTGGCAATAATTGGGGGCGCAATCTTTGGCACGCGATGTTCATTGCGTCGCATGAAACGGCTCACCCATCCCTGGAATACCATGAATGGAAAACAAAAGGCCAAAAACCCGAGAGGACAGCCATACCAACAACCATTGCCCTTACCATGGTCCCAATCAATCATTGCCCTTACCGTGGTTCTAATCAACCTTTGCACTTACCATGGTTTTAATCAACCGTTGCACTTACCATGGTTTTAATGAACCGTTAACATACCAGTTTTATTAAACATTGCCCTTACCATGGTCCCAATCAATCATTGCCCTTACCATGGTTTTAATCAACCGTTGCCCTTACCATGGTTATTTTCATCTCCGATCCGTCCAACGTTTCGCTGTTGCCCGCCCGGTCAGACCACAGTTCGCGTGCCTTCGTCGCAATTGCGTACCAATCCGCGCACTGCTCGCTCTTCTCATCGATTAGCCTCGCCAATGCATCGTCAACCCATGCCAAAATGTCCGGCTGAGACAGCTCAAAGTGTTGTGTGCAGCCCGACGTCGACTCGGCCTGACGACGAATTTTGTCCTCATTCTTGCGCCACTCTCTGAACAAAGTGAACAGCGGCTAAGACTGGGGCTTCTTCCATCGCCATTATCGGTTTGAATTTGGGGCGTTTTGGATCACAAATTGTCGGCCTTTAAACCTATTTCAGATGCCCACCTAATGGACGATTCGGCGACGTTAAATTCTCGTCCGGCCGCTCTGTTGCCGATGCATTTAGCGTAATCGATAATGTCGACTTTTTCTGAAAGCAGTGAATGATCCTAATGCCAGTCAGCCGGACCTCCAAGTATGATGATCATAAGGATCAAACAGCCTGTTGCTCAAATCACTCCCAAAAAAGCGCCCTCTCGCCCAGTATTTGTTCCGTATTTTCAGATCAGACATATCGCCTAATGAGTCTTTCTGATCAGTGCAAATAGCCTAATGACTGGATCAGTGTTTTATGATCAAATATTTTGTCCAATGCATCTGATCATTGTCTCTGATCAGAGGACCGTCCCCGGCACTCTCTCACCTTCAGCAACGTACAGCTTCAATTTCCGTGTCCCTCGTCCAGTTCCGTTGCGTTGCACCGAATCGGGCGAGCTGATTCGACTGTTGGAAAGAGGCGACTCGGACGGCTGCGGCTCGGCTTTCACAGTCAGCTGCTGCTGCTGTTTTGACGGCGGTTGTTCCGTCGTTGGCACTGCGGGGCATTGCCTCTTACGCTTTTTCAGCCCCCCGTCGTTTGGTGTCTGAATTAAATAAATAAATTGGATGAAAAATAAATCAGGGCGGGTGGGGTTTAAGAATGTCTGGGAAATGGTATTTGCATGACAAAAGCCCCGGATTTGGTCGGCACAATCGGTTTTTCGATCAATAACCAACTATACATAACTAATACCTTCAGATGTTCGGCCGTCCCATTTCCACGTCCATTTGGTGTCTCTTTGCTCGCTTCACCGGTGACATCGTTTCGATTTGTTTTTGTCCTGCTGCTGACAGCCGCTTTCCCTGCCAAGCGTTTGTCCGGCACGACGCTTTTGGAGTCTTCGGCACCATTTGTGACGCCGACGGTGCCGTTTTGCAGTGTTTGTGCCGTGGCGGGTGGCAAAGTGAGCAGAGGGATCGGAAAGAACGGCATGGACTGTGCACCCGGCGCAAAGGCAGAGGATCGGTTTTGCTGCTGCTGTTGTTGGTGATGGTGATGTTGTGCCGCCACCGCCGCTGCCTTTTCTGCCGCATTAGCCAACGCGGCATGGATCATCGAAGCGGACACGCGTGCCATGTAACTGTCGGGGTGGGGGGAGCAGGGCTAATTAATTCAAATTTTGAGAGCGGTTCAAATATTTTTCATTCCATTGGCGCCGTCCAATTCAACCATCGATCAATTTATGTAATTATTTGTTTATGTGTTTATATGTAAACTCACTCAGCAAACGAAGTGGCCGCCATCGAAAGTCCTCCGACGGTGCCAATTTGGGAAAGAATTAAAATGCACTGACAAATTGCGAGAGGATGGGCAACAAAAATGCTGCTGACTCTGCAATTCTAAGGTTGCACAACAATTAATAAATGAATAATCCGCTGGATCAGCGGATATTTGTATCGGGGGAAATGTTTTGTTGGGATTTGGGGGGATCCGACACTGGCAAATATTGGCAATCCGCGCATTATCTGCCATATGCACCATTTCAAATATGGAGGGGGGTTCATTAAAGGACTTGAAGAAATTTTATTCGAAATGATAGAGATCGGGATCACGGCCGGGATTATGGGCCTCGGCCTTCGGGACACTTTTTAATTTGTTGTATCAATTTTTAAGGAAATGGTCGGTCGGACTCAAAGCAACAAAAAATGGAATCGAAAAACAAAAAGCGGCAGCTAACATTATTTGCACACAAATTGTGCCGTCGCCTTTAATCATTTGCAAATAAATTATGCATAAACGCAAAAATGGAGCAATTGAAACGCTTTTGGACGCTTTTGCTTTGCTTTGTTTGGCCACGACAATTCGCGCGCCGTTTTTTTTTTTTTTTGTTTAATTGCCGCCGCCAATCTTTCACAAATACAAATACATTTGTGTGGATAGTTTCCATTTCAGACGTACGGAAAATGGTGCTGAGGCTGAACACACGTGAGAATGAATGAATGAATGAATGACTGAATGAGTGTGTGTTGTGGGGGTTCAGAGGGTGGCGGGGCGGTGGTGGCGGGGCAATGCGCGGCCGACGCCTCCCTCCCCTCCCCCCCCCAACGCCCCATTCCCGCACCCCTCCCCCCCCCCCTATTTGGTCCCGTTCATCATCATCGTCCCGAGGACGTGAAAAAAGCGTTTGTTTGGTTGGGATTGAGCTTGGAGCGGGAGGTGAGGGGGTGGCGGGGTGGGGGCGCAATGGAAATGAGAGAGGACGGATGGATGGATGGATTCAGATTGATGACAACGCGGAGGGAGGGGAGAGAGACGGAATGCGGGAGAAGGGAGGGGAGGGGAGGGGGGGGGGGCTTTTCAAATTGGCCCTTTTCCCTTTCCTGGAGGGGCCTCTCTCCAGTGTCTAAGGCGAGAATCAGTCGCTATTCCAAGTGAATTGTTAGATTTTGCCCCCCCCCTCGCCTCTCCCCCCACTCGCATCCAATCCATCCCCCCCCCAACCCCTCCCCCCCTCCCTCCCAGATCGTTGTCCGCTACCGGGGAAGGAAGGGGGGATGCGTTGATTCAGCAGTGCGGGGGCGCAAATCGGCGAAAGAAATGCGAGTGATGGGCAGAGGGGGGAGAGGGAGGGGAAAGGGTTACAGTCTTCGTAGAAAGGGTAAAACAATGCGAAGAGAGGAAAGACCGCCCCAAGGCGAGGGGGACAGGACGGAAGGACGGACCAGGCATTTATCCGGCAAAAGAATTGGAGGATCGATCAACTTCATTTGGCCTAAGGAACCACCGGCGAATCTTTGAAAGTTTGGGCCTTTTGGAATTTGCCCAAAACCCTTCAAATTTATTCAAAATTTTGGAAATATCCCATCGCCGCCTCCCTCCACCCATCCCTAAACCCCATAATTCTCGAAAGTTTATGAGACCGACCCGATGATCCCATTTATTCTTGCTCTTCAGTCTTTCCGTATCCCCCCCCCCCCAAACTCAGCTCATTCTCCCCCTCCTCCGCCGCTTTCCATCGTTCGCGCATAAAATGATAAATAAAAATTAAATAAACAAAGCGACGGAGTGAATGGCGGGCGGAGAAAGAGAGAGAGAGAAGAAATGGATGGATGGATGATGAGAGGGGGCGAGGGGGAAAAGGGGGGCGGGGGACGGCAGACGAATTTGGGGGAAAATAGCGGGGGGAAAGGGGGAGAAGGGTACAAATGCACATCAACAGCCCCCCATAGAAAAGGTAAATTGGTGCATTGTGCCATAGGCATATTAGTTAGTCACTCACTGTTAAGAAAAAGCTATCAAATAAATCGATGAGGAGCCAAATGAGTGGTGAGTGTTAAATATTTTGAGCGACAGATAAAAGATATATCCCCCGCGAGTGTCTGTCCCCTTCGATTCGATGATCACTGCGCGTTTGAGTTTGTGGGTTGGGGTGGAAGTGGAAGATATTACCGTAATGGGAAGAGGATGAGGCGGAGGAGGGGAGAGCGCGGGGGCAGACATATTTCTCCCCTAAAGGCATGGACGACGAGTTTTTGTTCCTTCCCCGCGCTTTCTTCCCTCGTGTTCCATTCCTTCCCCCATTTATTCAATTCTGTCCCAATTGCGCACGCAACCCTTCCTGCCTCCCGGCGCCATCCTTTCCCTTTCTCCTCAATCCCTCCGGGAATTCATTTTATGTACTATTCGGCCCCTTTCTTTTGGCCAAAATGCAAAGTGTGCCTAGCGAAAGGCACATTCCGAGCAAATCAATGGCATAGACAAAAATTTGGGCGCGCGGTGGGGTAAAGGATTGCGCAAGAAGTGAGGGAGGGAGGGAGGAGGAGCGGGAACGAGAGGGAGGGAAAAGCATTGCTAAAATGCGAGCCCCATAACGAATAACACAGTCCCCCCCCCTCGCCACTCATCCAATTTGGGGGCGGCATCGGAGCGTGGAGAGTGCGCGAAAGCAAAATTGGCATTCATTGCAATGGCATCCATAAAGTGGAATCTGTTGTGCCCTTGTCGGGGTGGTGATGAATTTAGGGTGGAGGGAGAGGGAGAGAAGATGAGGTCATTGTGGTGCGGTGGACTGAGTGAATGAGGGGAGGGGGAAGCCGAGGGGAGGGCGGGGGCTGCTCCCAGCGGCACTTTCACAAACCCGCGGGGAACAATCCAAACTTCGCCTCCTTCGCCATTTGGCACCGGCACTCTCTCCCGCGGTGGCGCCTCCCCCGTCCCGCCGCCCCAACAACCCGCACACCAACGGCGGCGGGGCCAACGGCAACCACCATTTTTCGGCGTTAGCTCAGGAAGACGGGGAGTGAGAGGACCAATATTTTTGGGGAGGGGCTGCGAGAATTGGGGGGGAGGGGAAATGGCGCCTTCGCCCCCTCTCTCCTTGAGAAGCGCCATCGGAGGCCGTCGGACGGACAAATTCCCCCCCCCCCCCCCGCCCTATTCCCTTCGCTTTCTTGGGAAAACGGCCAAAACGAGGACGGATGGCCAAAAAGATGGACGGACTCTTTTGGGGCTTTTCTTCCCTTTGCGCATGGGCCAAAGGGACTTAGGGGCGGAGGAATTGGGCCGAAACTGCTGGAGGCAGAGGTGGGGGCGGGGGGGCAAGGAGTGTGCCACGAAAGCCATAGACCCCCGCCCCACCGCTCCCTGCTCATCCGGCGGAGTGCACCCGTGCCGTTGTGCGCGTCCCCCGAGGGACTTGGCGAAAAACTTATTGCCTGCTGCTGCTGGCCTCGGAAGATGGATAAGGGGGCCGACGGCACGACCGAAATGAGAATTTGTGCCTTGGGGGAATGAAGCCAGCACAACCATTGGCACATTTCTGGCTGCGCGGCGACGACAAAACGGCAAAAATTGGGCAGCGGCGGCGGCGGGCCGAGGGAAGTAAGGGAAATTGCCCAGAGGCCAAAATTCCGCCGAATATTTTGTTCACTCTCTTCTCGGGATTATTTTTGGTGTTTGGGCATTCGGCACCGACCTCCGCCAGCAGCTGCGCCCTCGGGGGCCAAAAGGCTTTCGCATCGTCGGCCCCCCGCGGGCCCATTTTCTCTTCTGCTGCCTGTTGACGGCGTTGCGCAGACTTTGCGGCGGCCAACAGACTGCCGCCCCCTTAGACCACCACTCCGCCGCCGCCCTCAGGGCACCAAATGTTTTCCAATTCCGGAGGGAATTTGCCCCGCAGGGAACTCTTATCTAAGCGGGTGAATGAGAGGGGGCGGAAAGGAAAGCTTCTCGTAAAGAAAGAATTCTTCCGTTTCCATTGTTGTCCGCGTGCTCTTAAAGAAAAGTTTGGACCGACCGACGGGTCGCTGCTTCCCAAGCAGCGCGAAGAGAATGAATTTTTAAAGGCCCCCCATTTTTAAGAGGGGAAAGGGCGGGGGGATTCACAGTCAGTGAAAGTTATGAGGGAGAAATGCGGGAGAGGGGGGCAAATGAATTGGCACAGAATGGGGGGGGGGATGGGGGGGGAGGGGGAGAGGGGGCAATGAATTGGCACAGAATGGAGGGGGGGGGGGAAGATGGGGGAGGGAGGTGGGGGAAAGAGGGGGGGCAATGGATTGGCACAAAATGGGGGGGGGGGATGGGGGGGAGGGACTCGGACTTGGAACAAATTGTCTTCTACGAATGGCAGACAAAACGCAGTGACAAACTCTCTCTCTCTGCTCCCCGCGCCCGCCCATCAAAGCATCCGCGCGGGGATTAGGCGCTGTGAATATGCAAACTCTGGAGATGGACGGATTGGCGGGCGCGGGCTGAGGTGGGGACGGGAGGGGTTCGGTGTTGGGAAGTGATTGTCATGCCCCCTCCCCCTCCCCCCTTCCCCCTCACTTTCCAATATTCCAATCGGAGGACGCGGAATGGATGGAGTGATGGGCAGGGCAATATGAAGAGAAAGGAGCAATGAAACGGCGAAGAGGGATGATGGTGATGGGCGCTGGGGGGTTCGCCCCCCCCCCTCCCTCCCCTCCCTCTTTCCCTCTTATCAATTCCCCACCCACTGCCCCCCCCCCCAGCATCAACCAATGCGCAAAGTGCGCGTCCCTACCATTCCTCTCCCACCATATCATCATGAACATTATGTTAT
>JAKKIK010000924.1:0-21307 GCA_024500135.1 Heterodera carotae | reverse complement strand
TAAATTTTGAGAACGGCGAAACGGCGTTGCATTTGGCCTCCAAGCATTGCCATTTTGGCGTTGTCCAATTGCTGTTGGAACATTTGGCCAAGGAAACGGACAGCAACCGAGTTCGCCAATTTGTCAATGCGTTGACGGAGGTAAATTTGATGGGTTTTTTTAAATTTTAATTTTACTCGATCGCATACTTTGGCCTTGACATTTTGGGAAGAAATTTTTTAATTCCCCAAGCGAGGTTCCCGATTTTCGAATTTTAAAATTTTTTTTGAAATCACTGATTGGAGTCTCTGTGCCTCTGCAAACTTGGTGGCACACCACTGACAAACGAATGCCAATCCCGGACGGTCCGAATTTGTACTCCCTTCCCCCCGAAGGGTTGTCAACCAAATTTTTAAAATTTTCATATCAATTTTTAAACCGAAATCCAATTTAAAGGATGGCCAAACATGTCTCCACTACGCAAGTCAAATTGTGCCGGAGCAAGTGCACTGCAAGGATGAGGACGCCAAAATTGTGGCACTGCTCATTGACCACGGGGGCGACCCCGAACTGCAAGGCCTAAATGTATCAATATTGATTGAAAATTAAACTAAATTTTTTGACTTGCCAAAAACCTGGGCTGCTCTATTAGAGGGGGCCGTTAGCAGATAGGGGCTTTATTTTTTTTGTCCCTTCTCATGCGCGGGGCTCTATTAGAGGGGCCTTTGTTGGTAGGGGGGGAGCTTTATCTCCGACCCTCCTCACGCAAAGGAGTGGCTCTATTAGAGGGGGTCTTTATTAGATGAGGTTTTATTTGCCGTCCTGGGGAGGGGCTCTATTAGAGGGGGTCTTTATTAGATGAGGTTTTACTTTCCGTCCTGGAGAGGGGCTCTATTAGAGGGGGTTTTTATTAGATGCGTCCTGGGGAGGGGCCTTATTAGAGGGGGTCTTTATTAGATGCGTCCTGGTAGAGGCTCTATTAGAAGGGGTCTTATTAGATGCGTCCTGGGGAGGGGTTCTATTAGAGGGGGTCTTTATTAAATGCGTCCTGGGTAGGGGCTCTATTAGGGGGAAAATAGTAATGTTTGTATAGCTAAAATGTTCAGAATCTTGAAACTGCGATGCATATGTGTGCTCGGTCTGGCAACGAAAACATCCTTTTGGCCATTGTAAGTGTAAGGGGCGCACCAAAACTTTTTTTTTTGGTTTTTGAAAATTGGCAAAAAAAAAATATTTTACGTTTTTTAGGTGAACAAAATTGGACCTGGTGCGGTGCAAATTGTGCAAAACAAGAAGTCCAAGGTGGTTGGGTGTTCAGCAAAGTTTTGGGAGTCTCGGGCCAAAACTTTTCACCATTTTTGGGTCCTCGGTGTTAGAATTTCGAGATTTCTTGAGTCTCTGGAATTTAGGTCTCTGCGCGGAAATGCGAGAAATCCTAGGGTAGCATTAATTTTTACCATTTTTTGGCTCTCGGTGTTAAATCCCGGGATTTCTTGAGTCTCGACAATTTTATGGTATCCACAAATGCGCGAAATCCCTAGGGCATTGCATTTGATATGGATTTTGATTCAAATTTGAATTTTATTATTTTTAATTTGAATTAAAGAATGGTTGGTCCCCGCTGTTGGAGGCTTGCGCCCGCGGGCATGTGGGCGTGTCGCGCATTTTGCTTCAACACCACGCACGCATTGACGTGTTTGATGACGCGGGAAGGACGGTGAATTAATAATATGCTCGTAAACTATCATATTTCCTCTAATAGAACCCCCTCCCTGTCCTCTCACTCTCTTGGCGTCATATTTCCTCTAATAGAACCCCCTCCCTTCCTCTCACTCCCTCGGCGTCATATTTCCTCTAATAGAACCCCATCCCTGTCCTCTCACTCCCTCGGCGTCATATTTCCTCTAATAGAACCCCCTCCCTGTCTTCTCTCACCCTCTCGGAATCATATTTCTTCTAACAGACCCCCCGCCCTTTCCCCTGGGGATCATATTTCCTTTAATAGAGCCCCTATCCTATCATTAATTCGGGTCACATTTCCTCTAATATAACCTCCCCATCCTTCACCCATCCACATCGCCGACTGTTGGAAAATTTATTATTTAATACTCCCACTCTTCTCGAATGGGTGAGGGGTTCTATTAGAGGAAACACATTTATTTACGGCATTTTTATTTCGTTTCGCTGTTGGCTTTAAGGCTCTTCACTTAGCCTCAGCAAATGGACACATCGAATTGACCAAACTCCTGTTGAAATACAAAGCTTTTGTCAACAGGTGACTGGATTCTTATATTGGGGGGGGCTCTATTATAGGATGGTTTTTGATTAATAATTAAAAATATTTAAATGATTTTTAACCCAATTTTCACGAGATAATTAAGCAAAGCCAAATTCGGTGAAGCGCCTCTGCACCTGGCGGCCCAATATGGGCACGCGCGGGTTGTCAGCATGCTTGTCCAGGAGCATGGGGCAAGCCTTGAGGTGTGTCGTACCAATTTTTTTAATTTTTATAATTTTTTTTCAATTTTTTCCTAGGCCATCACTTTGGACAACCAAACGGCACTGCATTTTTCGGCCAAACATGGCCAATTGGTGGTGGCCCAAACGTTGTTGGCACTGGGCGCAAATCCGAATGCGCGCGATGACAAAGGCCAAACGCCGTTGCATTTGGCGGCCGAGGTGTGGGGGACAGAATTTTGATACCATGTGCATTTTCTGTATTAGACTCCCCCCTATAATAAAGACTCCGTTTTAAGCGGGGCTTGAAAAATAAAAACGTCTCACTCCTTTCCCTCCCCCCCCCCGATTAAAGCCGCGTTAATAGAGCAACCCCTTGGCGGGTTGGAAATTATAACTCCTCAAATAAAGCCCCCCCCCCGCTTCACGCGCCATGGGCCTGGATGGCTAAAACGCCATAGGGCAAAGATTGATAAGACTTACCTCACCTGGTACTCAGCAGGGTTAATATGCTCCCTAGTATAATTTATTTCCTCTAATAAAAGCCCCCTTCCATTTAAATCCATCAAATAGAAACCCCCGTCCATTAAGCCGCTCATAAAACTGAAGTACACTTCTAAAATATGAGTCCCCTCTAATAGAAGCTTCCCTCGAGGGAATATGAAGAAAAAGTACCCAGGGTCTTCTGTTAGAGGCAATACGGTAGTTCCGTTGCGTCTGTATGTACGCTGGTGGTGGTAGATCAGTGGTAGAGACCTGGGTTGGGTGTTTGTGAAGGCGTCGGTTCGTTGCCCACCGGGCGGTACCCGCACATTTTGCCAACTTTTCATGCCTTTTTTGGTCAGAACGACTTCCCGGACGTGGTGAAACTGTTCCTGAAGATGAAGCAGAACAACCATGCGGTGCTCACCGCCGTTGACCACAGCGGCTTTACGTGTGCGCACATTGCGGCGATGAAGGGTAGCCTGGCGGTGGTCAAAGTGCGCGGCGGTGTGCCAAACAAAAATATGCCAAATTTGGCGGCACTTTTTTAAATTTTGTTTGAAATTTTTTTTTGTTTCTATCCCCAAGGAGCTGATGATGATCGACAAAGCGATGGTCATTCATGCAAAAACGAAGGTGAACAAAGCGAAATTTAAATGCAAATGGAATTTAGGATTCCCCGACTTATCGGGGACAAAAATGCCGGGGAGGTTGGACGGCATTCCAAATTGTCGGGAAAAAATTTTAAATTTCGAATTGGATATCGATGTCAGGAACAATACCCTAATTAGGGGGACTCGACTCTTTTTAGAAATTTTAAAAATAAATTAAATTTGAACAATTCGCAGAGTCTCGAGGCGACAACATTGCACATGGCCGCCGGCGGAGGGCACGCAAAAATTGTGAAAATTTTGTTGGAAAACGGCGCGGACCCTGAGGACGAAAATGCTGTTGGATTTTTAAAAAATAATTTAAAACATTTAAATTGGACACTAACGAAAATTGTTGTCCGGGTTTTTTGGGCACTGGGATCGAAACCGGGATTAAAATCCTCGGGACATCGGTTCCATCCGACTTCGGGAATATGTCGGGGAAAAATGCCCGAAAATGCCGAAGGTGGGGGAAAAGGGGTCTAAAAAAGTCGTGGATTATTTTGGCAAAAAAATTAATGTTTTTAGAATGGAATGACACCACTTTCACTTGCCGCATGGAATGGCCATTCCGGCATTTTGCCATGCTTTGAGCGCAAATTTTGGCGCCGATGCTCAAAAAAGGTGGGGGAATTTTTAGGCCAGGCCTATGGGTCTATACAAATTTTTTTTGTTTGAAAATTTAAGACCGGCCTCAACGCGTTTCACATCGCCGCCTACAAAGGCCAATCCGATTTCATCAACGAGATGATTAAAAGTGTGCCGGCAAGTGTCCGATCGGAGCCTCCGATGTTCAACCATTTGGTGATGAAAGAATTCGCGACGGAAGTGCGTCAAATTTAAATTTTTAAAATTTTATTTTTCGTCCCTTTTAATGCCGCGCTTATTTTGATGGGATTGAGTGCCATTGAGTTTTGTCCACAAAAAGTCGAAAACTACCGTATACGATATAGAATCCCACGGGGACTCTATTTTTCAATCTTTTTTAAAATGGGGAGGGTGCCTATTTTAAGGGGAACGGGTTATATTTGGGAGAAGGGGGGGGGAGTATTTGAGGGGTTTCGTCTATTTTACTTTAGTACGGCTTTACGCCCCTGCATTTGGCGGCACAAGCGGGCCATGACAGTTTGGTCAGAATGTTGCTGAACCAGGGTGTTCAGGTCGGTCAAGCAAAAAAAAAACATTTTTTTTTTAATTTATATCCCCGGGGCCATTAATTTTTGGCATCATAAAATTTAGGTCGATGCGGCAACAACAACAATGGTCAATTTTACAACACAAAATATGCATCCATCCCATTCTGCCGATTCAGAATGTTATCCCACTTCATTTGGCTGCTCAGCAAGGTCAAATAAAAAATTTAATCAAAACAATTTTTCTCTATATTAGAACCCCCCTCCCCTCCCTCCCTCGAACCTTGCTATTCCGCCTTCACTGCACTGTTAAGCCTCCCCTGTAATACAGCCCCATTCCTCCTCTAAAATTAGGCCCTCACTAATTAAGCCGAGCCCTCCCCTTACCCTCTAATGAGGTCCTTGCTAATGAAACTGCGCCCTCCAATAGAACCCCCTCACCATAGAATTGCCCTTAAATAGAGCCCCCCTCACGCACTAATGAGATTTTTGCTAATGAAACTGTGCCTTCCAATTGAGTCCCCTCACCCTATAATAGCCCTTCAATAGAGCCCCCCCCCTCACTCTCTAATCAGATCCTTGATAAAGCTGCGCCCTCCAATAGAGCCCTCATCCTGTAAGTGCCCTTCAATAGAGTCCCCTCCCTTCACTCTGTAACGAGGTCCTTGCTAATGAAACTGCCCAATAGAGCCCCCCACCGTATATGTGCCCTTCAATAGAGCCCCCTCCCCTCATCCTCTAATCAGGTCCTTGCTAATTAAGCTGCGCCCTCCAATAGAGCCCCACCCTCATTCTCTATTAATAAATTTTTGTTCAGGTCATATTGCCGTTGTTGGCATGCTGCTGTCTCGTTCCACTCAACAACAGCATGCCAAGGATTGGAGAGGAAGTAAAAAAAAAGTGGTTGTGGTGGCCACTTTTATTTAATTTAAAAAAAATTTAAAGGAACTCCACTCCATTTGGCATCCGTCAACGGAAAGAAAGACATGGTGGAAAACTTTAAAAAAATTCTAAAATTTTTTTTGTTTTTTTCCCGCCAGGTTTCGCTGCTTATTGCCCAAGGCTCGAACATCAATGTCATGGACCAAGTAAGGGGTTAAGCTTTTGGCATGCGGGGTCGGGGGCCAGTACGACCCAAAATGTTGCTGATCGGCTTCCCCCCCCCTGCTGATCGGGGAATAAAAAAAAATTAAATTTAAATCAAGGTAAAATATTATATATGTCTGCCTGGGCCTCAGAATCGAGGACCGAAGGCTGATCGAGGACCAAAGCGTCCGGGTTGGGGACCGGGTTCGCCATGTTTAGGGGATTCGGGACCCGGATGTCTAATCTCTAAAATTGTACAAATGCATAGAATGGCTGGACCGGCATGCATTTTGCCACCAAAGCCGGCCACATCGACGTGGTCAAGCTGTTCGTGATGAGCTCAGCTGATGCCCAGGCGGAGACAAAGGACGGCAAAGTGCCGTTGTGCTTTGCTGCTGCCAACAATCATGTGAATGAATACACATAAATTGATTCACTCACACATAGGGGGCCACTATTAGAGGGAAGACTTTGCATATGAGACGGGGGTTTTTATTTGAGGGAGGGCACTATTTGGGGGGATTTATTAGGGGGAGCGGCTTTTCGTGGGGTTTTATTAGGGGGAGAAGAATTTATTAGGGGGGCTTTATTAGGGGGAGAAGGCTTTATTAGGGGGGGGGGCTTTATTGGTGGAGAAGTATTTATTAGGATAGGGGGGGCTTTATCAGCAGGGTGGGGCTTTATTAGGAGGTAAGTTTGATCAGCCGGATGGGGCGTTTATTAGGGGGAGGGGGATTTATTAGGGGGAGGCTCTATTATTTTTTAGCACGCATATTTGTCCTAGATTGAATGCCTTCGTTTTCTGCTCAACCAAAAGCATGACACTCATCTGCTGATGGAGGATCGAAAAGTGCCACTTTTTATTATATTTCTCAACCCCCCTTTTTTCGGCACTTTGTCATTGTTTGATGTCGCGACATTTCATCAATTTGCCCTCCCCTATTTTTAGTTCATTTTTGATCTGATGGTCTGTGGCAAAGGCAACGACAATCAGCCGTTGCAGGAGTTCATCCTGCAAAGTCCGGCACCAATGTAATAATTTGAGACCGGACAACCGATTAATTGACCAATTATTGATATTGAAAAATTTAATGATCCTTCCATCTGTTTTCTTCAACCAATTAATGGATCAATTAATTGACCAATTTATTGACTCTAAGTCGTCCAATTAATTGAAAAATTTAAATTTATTAGTTTAGTACGATGTCTCGAAATAATTTAAAATATAAATTTAAAATAAAAAATGGGTAATTAAAATTCCTCTCGACCGGGCCGATCCCAGTGTCATCTTCGATGGTCACTGACATGCCATCCCCGACAT
Source organism: Heterodera carotae (assembly GCA_024500135.1). Classification (NCBI taxonomy): domain Eukaryota; kingdom Metazoa; phylum Nematoda; class Chromadorea; order Rhabditida; family Heteroderidae; genus Heterodera; species Heterodera carotae. Next base: position 14,198 of record JAKKIK010000924.1, on the reverse strand, counting down.
ATTCCGATTCTCGGCGTGCCATTCCCGAGGATTTTAGACCCCCGGCGTTGCATCCCAACTATTGCCGACCAAATCCCCGAAATTCTTGCCCCCGAAAGGTCGAGATGGGCTCTGGGGTCTAAATTAAATTCTCATTTTAAAAAAGCCGTTAATTTTATAGCGATGGCAATAATTGCAAAATTCAGTGACACGGCAGTGAAGCTGTCCAGTTTGTATCGTGAGATGAGCGAGAAGGAAAAGGAGCGGGCCAAAGATTTGGTGAGCAAAGAGAGGGCCAATAAAAAAATGCCCCTTTTGTCCATTTTGGGTTTATTGGACAATTTGTCCATTTTGAACTTATCGGACATTTTGTCCGCTTTGGGTTTATAATGACAATTTGTCCATTTTGGACTTATCGGACATTTTGTCCGCTTTGGGTTTATTGGACAATTTGTCCATTTTGGACTTATCGGACATTTTGTCCGCTTTGGGTTTATTGGACATTTGGTCCGTCAACAGACATTTGGGCCTCGTGCCACTTTCCCAAATTTGTTTGCAGAGCAATGTGGCCATATTTGCAGAGAATTTGGCCGTGGAATTGCTTGGCATTTCAGCAGCGAAGTATTATAAATATTTTTCATTACAAATTTTAAAACAAAAAATAATTGTCATTATTTAATTATTAATTAATTAATTAATTAAAGATATAATGCAGCGTTGCTGTTGAAAGCCAAAGACCACCGTGGACGCCCACTGCTGGACGTTCTAATCGAAAATGAACAGGTGGTCGGCGGGGCGATGTTGTCGCGCACTATTCACAGCAAAAAAAATTTAAATCGGCCCAAAAAATTTTCGGGGAGGGGGAATTTAATTTTTTCAAAATTTTCAATTCTCTAATTGGATACCACCATAATTTGGGCACACATTCAGAAAGAGGTTGTCTCTTACGCGTCGGTGCAGCGTTATCTCACCGAAATTTGGTCGGCAAAATTGCATTTATCCATCCAATTTTTTATCATTTTCAAATTTGGCGCAGGACTGGTCGCGTCGACTGGTCCTTTGGCAAAACGGTGGCATTTGCATTTTTTGTGCTCATCTGCCCCCCGGCCTGGTTCTACTTTTCGTTGCCGTTAGACTCGAGAATTGGTGGGCGGCAAAAATTAATTAAATTTAAAATTTATGAAATTTTAATTTTGTGCCGACAATAATTAGGCCGTGCGCCGATCATCAAATTTGTGTGCCACATTGTTTCACACGTTTATTTCACCATTCTGTTGACCATTGTTGTGCTGAACATTACGCATAAAATTTATGAAGTAAGTTGCATAAATTAGAGCCCCCGGGATTCAATTCGATCCACCTGAAATGGGGGCTCTATTTTAGGGGATGGGGGCTCTTCTATTTACGGGATGGGGGCTCTATTTACGGGACGTGGTCTATATTTCAGGGATGGGGGCTCTATTTATGGGATGGGGGTCTATTGTAGGGAATGGGGGGGGGCTCTATTTTAGTGGATGGCTGGCTTTGTTTTAAGGGGTAAAAAGGCCAGAAATTTTTAATCATTGATGTGGGATTCCAATTAGGGTTGGACGGGACCAGTCCCGGGTTTTTTTTTGCCTGAGACTAGTCCCGGCTTTTCCACCGGGATTTCCCCGACCAATTTCAGGGTTCAATGAAATTCTCAAAATTTTTGTCGGACACTTTGCTCTTTTTTTTTGTTACCAAGATTTTTTCCCAACTCTGTCCGATGTGCAGGTCACTTCCGTGGTGCCAAACCCGGTTGAGCTGCTGCTGTTGCTGTGGCTGTCCGGCAACTTGGTGTCCGAGTTGTCAAATGTTGGCGGCGGTTCCGGCCTTGGTGTTGTCAAAATTCTCATCTTGGTGTTGGCCGCCATTGCCATTGCGGTGCACATTTTGGCATTTCTGTGGCCCGCCATTTTTTTGACCCATTTGGGCAATGACGAGAAGTTGCACTTTGCGCGCACAATGCTTTACCTGGTCGGTGGGTCGGTCGGTTGTTAGGACTCAAACGGATGTCCGAAAAGTCTAAAAGTCTGAAACCCGAAATTCCGAATTTTCACACACTTCTGGGCCTTAAAAGGCAAAGAGGCTCAGAAATTCGGAGCCCGGCTTACATCCCTGAAGAGCGTGCTGCTTTTCGTCCCATCCCGACTCTGCATCCCTGACCTCCGAAATTTTTGCCCTATCCCGGACCCCGACCCCCGGCATATTCTCCCCGACATTTTGTTGGCCCCAAACCCATAACGATAAAAAATTTTTCGGGGGGAGGGATTGGGCAAATTTCTCCAAACTCATATTCCTTTGAGGGCTTTTTTTGTACCCAGATACCGGACAACGGAATTTATCATATTGACCAATTAATTGATTTTTAGTCAATTAATTGTTTTGTCAGATCTCACTACTCTTTAGGGGGGGGGGGGGGGCGGGGCGGGGGCCTATATTACGGGCACCATTTTTGCCCATTTCCCATTTGTTATGGTACAGAAAAATCAGCTGCTCGCATCCGCATTGTTGTTTGCATTCGTCGAATTTCTCGACTTTCTCACTGTCCATCATTTGTTTGGCCCGTGGGCCATTATCATTCGAGGTGCGTTTTTGCCTGCCCGAATGTGTGCCGTGCCGTTTTCGTTTAAAAAAATTTAATGCAAAAGTGAACTTTTTTCCTCTAACAGAACCCCCTCCCCCTTTATTTGAAGCCCTCCTCCCCCCCCCCCTCCTAATTGGTCCCTTCCAGAGGGGGTATTGAAAAATGGACCCCTTTCAATTGTGTGGCCAAAAATAGAACCCCCTCCCCCCCCCCTTTATTTGAAGCTCTCCCCCGCCCCCTCCTAATTGACCCCTTCAACTCAAGAGAGTATTGAACAAATATATAATCCCCCCGGGGGTTCAAGGAAATTTTTATTTTCATAGGATTTTCTTGTTTAGATTTGATGTACGACCTCACCCGGTTTCTGGTGATTCTGTTGCTGTTTGTTGCCGGTTTTACGCTCCATGTCACCTCAATCTTTCAGGTCCTCGCTAAACGAATGTTGTGGCATCATTATGTGATCAATGATCATATTTATCGGTGATCAAAATCAGAGACTATATCACTGACTTGAGGGTAGGGAGATCCAATTATCGATGTTTGATTTAATCTCCCCTCCGGCCATATCCAATCTTTTTTGGGCATTGGTTTTGATCAATTCTTCTATCGATGATCAAATCCATTGATCAGCTTTTATCATTTCATCAAACCCTTCGGGGACAGGGTACCTCCGTTTTTTTTCCTCAATTTCTCACCAATTTTAGGCGGAAAGCGGATTAAAAAAAACAAAAAATTTTTTAAATTTTTTTAGCCCGCCTACCAACCGGTGGATGAGGACAGTGCCGAGCTGATGCGCTTGGCATCGCCCAGTCAAACATTGGAAATGCTGTTTTTCTCCCTATTTGGACTGGTCGAGCCGGACAGCATGTAAAACAAGCAATAAATTAGGTAATACCGTATTTTCCCTACCTAATAGAAGCCTCTCTCCAATAGAAGCCCCCTCCCCATGAAGGGATATGAAAAATAGAAGCCCCCCCTTCAATAACAGTCTCTCCTTCCTCCAATATAAGCCTCCCCCCTCCCCTAAAGGGGGTATTGAAAATATAGAGAAAATACGGTATACAAAATTGGAGAAAATTTGTGGCAAAATTTGTTTTTTCACCAATTTTCATCCTAGGCCCCCTCTGCATTTGGTGCCTGATTTCGCTAAAATTGTGCTCAAATTCCTGTTCGGCATTTACATGATGGTCACGCTCATTGTGAGTAAAGTGGCGCCGCCTTTGGCATTGAATTATAAATGTTTTACAATTAAATTTAAAATTTCGATGAGAAAATTGAATTTATTATAATACACACCGTATTTTCTCTTATGACCGACAGACCCCCTTCCAATTGAACCCCCCCCCCAATAGTGCCTCTTATAAATAAACAAATTTTGCGTTTAAATTAGCCTATGTTATACATAGGTAGTAACCTCCACATGTCCAACCCATGGTAACTTCGACTCCCCCTCCCCGAATTTTAATTTTTTTTTTCTAGGACCCTAAAAAAATTCAAATGAAAAAAACTTTGTGGGGAGAAATTCTTTCGTCCCCTCAAGGTGTTGATCAATTTGCTGATCGCGATGATGAGTGACACTTACCAGCGCATTCAAGCCCAGTCGGACAAGGAATGGAAATTTGGGCGTGCCATTCTGATCAGACAAATGAACAAACGATCGGCCACCCCGTCGCCAATTAATATGCTAACAAAATGTGTTGAAAAAATAATCCAAAAATATTAAATTTAAGCTCTGTATTCCTCTAATAGAATCCCCTCCCTTAGAGCTCCATGGCTGGGGGCATTGAAATTTAAAAAGTCTCCTCCATTTGAGATGCCAACCTCTAATAGTAGCCCCGTCCCTCAAATAGTGCCCCCCTGATTGGGGGTATTGAAATTTAAAAAACCTCCTCTTACATTGAGGTGCCACCCCTAATTAGAAGCCCCAGATGCCACCCCTAAAAGAAGTGCATCATACAGTATGAGCATTCTTCCATTTGAAGCACCTCAGCATAAATATTCCCTCTAGAGGTATTGAAAAATAGAAGCCCAGGGGCTTCTATTAGGGCATTATGAAATTTTATTTATTTCATTATTTTCAGGTTACATTGTGCTGAAAGTGGCATGGCGCAATAAACGTAAATTTTTCGCCATATTAGGGCACAAATTTTTATTTTCAATTTTCCATTTTGGCAGTCCGTTTTTGCACCCAAAAGGCACAGCAAGATCTGCGATATGAGGAGAACATTGACGCATTTTCCATGGACGGACAGCAGGGCCGACAGAGTCCAACCTTTAAGGGGGGCGGAGGGGCCGGGGACGAAACGGAGCCAGGTGAATGAGTTATTAATTACCAAGAAATTAAAAAAAAAATTGGGCCTAAGGTTGGAAAAAAAACATTGTTTTTCGTCGGACGAAGCCAAGCGTTGAGATCTTGCTTAGTTAATTTCAAAAATGCTGAGGGTTGAAAAAACATTATTTTTCGTCGGACGGAGCCAAGCGTTGGGACCTGGCCTAGTAATTTACAAAAAAAAATTGCTGAGGGCTGAAAAAAAAATTAAAAATGAATGATGGGTTGAAAAATTTGAAAACATAACGAGACGGAGCCAAGCTGGGGTTAAACAAAAAATGATTTTTGGAGGTCGAAAAAAAATTATTCAAATATTTAAATTAAATTAATCCCTTTTTGAAGTTAGCATATCCCTTCGTAAAACAAACAGTTCTGTCCAGCGACGATGCCAGAAAGAAGCATGAGATGTATTTGGACAAAATCATCGACTGGAAAGAAATTGTGGACATTTATTACCAGGCATGGAATTCCATTAATCCCCCGACTCTTATATTATCGCAGGGTCAAATCCCGATGGATCATGGGAGCCAGATAAATCCCGACTCTTATATCGCAGGATCCTGATCAATTGGTTGTGGGAACCGATCTAATCTACCCCGACTCTCAATACCACAAGATCCTGATCAATAGAATAGGGACCACCGAATCTTATGCCATGGGGCCTTCCGACTTATAGGGGGATAAAAGTGATCAATATCATGGATTTTATTTGGGGGGAGGGGGTGGTACCAAATGTCGTAGATAATTGAATTATGCAATGTCAAGATGTCCGGCAAACGGAATCCGATCGTCACCAAGGAGGAGGAGATCACGCCGCTGTTGTTGAGTGAACAGATGAAGGACAAATTTGACTGATCAGTGATCACAAATTTGCGCATTTTTCATTGCTTGAATTGCTACCATTTTTTGACTATGTTTATGTACATATTAAATTTTAAATAATTGTTTAAATTGAAAAAAGGGATTTCCAGTTCCCCTGTTAAAGTGTCCATAACCTGGCTGCTGGTCTAGAGTTTGTGGCCAATATTTGTTTTTTAATGTTATTAAATTTGTAAACAATTTCATTATTGAAAGCAATCTGTTCACAATAAAATTAAATGCGACAAAGAGAGAGCATTTTGAAGGTTTTGAAGTTACATTACAAAGCAGAGGGAGGAGGACATTGGAAAAATGTGATTTATGCGCGTGCCCCTCGGGGGACAATTGTTCGATTTAAGGGAAATTAATTCAATTACCACGAAATAATATTTGGACACGAAAAACGAACTGGGCTTCAAATGTATAATGCCCATTCTCCCTCTGGGGCACACCGCGTTTGGCACAATGTCCATTTTTACACAAATTACAATCACAAAAGTGCTGTCGTCGGGATGAAGAATAATGAAAATCAACAATCGACCAATCAATCAATCCACATCAATGTCAGTCCTCCGTCTCCGAGTCAGTGCCCTCCGTGTACTCGTCAGTCGAGTCCGGCACATCCTTGTCCTCTTCCGCCTCCTCCTCCGTGTCCTCATATTTGACCTGGGGCGGCTCGCGTGCCGGATGAACCTCCATCTGCAAAATGAGGAGTGTAACATATTTGGGGCACTCAATATCTCTCGGCAGCAAAAAATGCCGTGGTTGACTCGGTAAAATGCCGTGGTTGACGACTCATTAAAAAATGCCGCTATCGATACGTTAAGAATGCCATTGATGCCCTGCATAAAAATGCCATTTCTCAATGCTCTCTAATATGGTCACGAGATCATACGAAATATGAATAAACGATAAAATTTAAAAAAATGATTGTAAAATAAACAGCCGACCTTAACATCAACCAAATAGTCCATGTCCATGTAGGAGTCCGAACGGATGTGCAACGTGAAGTAGTAGTTGCCCTTCTGCGGCGGGGCGGAGAAGCGCAGTTCCACCTGCAAAACAAACAACAATAAAATTTGACAAACTTTAACATTTGTAAAACGGTTCCAAATCGTTTTTTCCCATCCGATGAAAAATCTTGGTAGATAAAGGATTTTTGCTCCACGAGGGAACCGCCCACCGCACCCTTTCTCGACCGCCCTTGGCCGATTGAACACTCACAGTTTTCTCTTGATCAAGCGTTTTGCACGGCTGAACCATGGTGATCAGTCGCCGCGTTTTGCGCTCCAGCAGATACAAATACCACCATTCGAATTTGTCGCCCGGAAAGTGCGGACAGTGAACCTGCATCGGATGGCGGGTGAAAGATTAGAGAAGGAGGATAAATGAATCCATTTTACTAATAAAAACATGGTGACTTAAAGAATTTTTAGTCGGTCAAATCAGGTTTAAAATTGGAAATCGGGATGAAGGGAATAGAATCGTTTGGGATTTCTGAATTCCGAAGAATAGCTATGTGAGCATTTTTCCCATTGACCATGACCAGCCTCGTGATGGTTGACGGGCTCAGTGTCCAACAGCATGTCCTGCTTCCGGATCAGTCCATCCTCGTCCATGTCTTCGTCCTCCTCATTTTCGTCCCATTGACGGCCACCAGCGGCGCCAGCATTGCTTTCATCGTCATCCTCATCGTCGTCGTCGACACCGCTGCTGGCATTGTTGTCCTCATCGGCACCATTCTGCAAATTCTGGATTGCTGACCTGGTCTCACAATCAGGCATTTTCGGGCCCGTAATTCTGGATTGCGGTTTTGTCGGGATTTATATTGAATAAATCCCCGCACTAATTTTCCAAAATGCCGACTTTTTGTTGTAAACCGGACTCCTTTTTTGGTGTCCGATCCTAGGCATACATGCCTGCTGGTGCTGACCAACATCGTTTACCTCCTCCGCGTCAGTTCCGCCGCCGCCAGCAGCAGCACCACCACCGTCGCTATTAGCATCGTCATCAGAATCGCCACCGGCCGCGTCCTCCTCACCGCTGGTCTCTGTGTCGTTGTCGCCACCGGCGGTAGCGGCTGCAGCGCTCGTCGCTGTTGCAGCAGCTTTCGTCCGCTTCTTTCGCGGCGTTTCCGGTGGAGAAGACACAGAATTGGCCGCCGACGCCTCCGGTTGATCCGTGCCAGCGGCGGCGGTTGTTGCCGATGCAGCGGTGGGTCGCTTCTTTGGCTGGAATTTAAACTAAATTCCAATTAACCACACAGGGGCCTATTTTCTTTATCTAGATTCTTTTTCTATTCGGCGTCTGAACCCGTACTTTGTTCGACATTCGAATTAAGTTCAAAATTTTGATTTTCACCGGCAGACTGTCAGACGCAACACACTCACCTTCTGCGCCTGTTTGCCGCCCTTCTTCGCCTTTTTCTTAGGCTGCTTCTCCCACACTTTCCGCTTGTTGCTGCTGTTCTGGTCCTCTGCGTCTCTGTCTTCCATGCGCTCTTTCTCTGTTGCTGCTGCAGCCGCTGCGGCTTTCCTCGCCGTCACGTAGCCGTTGTCCAGCGTCAACGCTTTGCTGTCTGCCACACTCTTTGGCCCCTCCGCTATTTCCTGCTTTCGCCTGTCCGCGTCCAGCAGCGCAAAACGACGCAGCGTCACCTGAGGGCGCAAAATGTGAAAAGTAATTAACTGACTTTTTTCGGATTTAGTTTATTTTTAGGCAAAATTCGATTTCTGTTTCCGGGTTTGGTTTTTCGAAACAAGGTGTCCAAAATGGAATCAAGTGCTCTTCGACCCATGCTAACCTTCAATGTGACCACAGAGCCAACAGTCACGGTCTCTTTGTCCTCCTCCCCTTGGACTTCGATGCGGGTATCAATCTCCAGCCGTGGCATCATGCCGAGCACATAAATAATCTGTGCCAAAACTTTTGCCAACCAGTTCGAATTGTACACTTACATCTTCGTATTGGTCGGACGTAATTGTGTTCAGCAATGACCTCCGTCGAAACTCGTTGAGCATGGCTAAGTCCTGGCATGTGACTACACGATTCTGAGAAAAAAAAAAAGAATTGGTACCAAGATATTGCTTGCACAACCCACTCACTTTGCGCAGGTAGGCAATGTTCTGCTCGCGAATGTGCGGCAACTGAAGCAGCGCGCTGTTCCGCGGCCAAAGCGCTTGCACAATCATTGGGAAGACGCGCAGCGCGTTCTCCAGCGTGTCCACGCTTGGCTGCCGAGCGCCAATTGGCATTTGCACCATTTGGATGAGCACGCGCAGCATCTCTTCAGCCAACTGCAGCGTACGGCCAACAATGTAAGACTGATCTGGAAATGGCGGGTTAAAGGAGAACGATCAGTGATCAAATGGAGGGAAGGACAGACAAATGAGCGCAGAGCCAAATGAGGCCTACCGAATGAAAAAAACAAAAGAAAGTTATGAGATTATTCGGCTCTCGATTGAACATTTATGACCAGGGTATTTTAGCTTGGTCGTTTTGGCCCCGGCCTCGCTGCACCCGAACGAACAGCCACCTGTCTCCAGGCGCGGTGACTGCACCGGAACGCGTGTCAAATGAGCATGGATCAGCGCGCGCGCTTTGATGCTCCACGGGTGACAGAATGGGTTCTCCTTCTTGTTTTGGCCCAGGTTGCGCAGCTCGCGCATCACCCGGGGCACCTCCGTGTCGTCCGTTTCACGCTCCACCACGTCCGCGTTGAACTTTTTCCAAAACTCGAATGACGCGGCCAACACCATGATGATCCCTGTAGGGGAAGGGATGAATGAAGGAAACGATTGATAATAAATGACTACATTATCAATTAAAAAAAAACAAATTCGATTCGACCCCGCCGGTAAAAAGACAAACTACCAAAAATCCGACCAGGCACTAAGCAAAATGTCAAAACAAAATCCGAAATTAGGTAGCGAAAAATCAGACCATGGTATTAGACAAAATGCAAAAAAACCCGCACCCCCTCGCCCTTTTTTGCGCATGAGAACTAACTGTTGATTTCCATGTTTGGCGTTTTGTGCAGAAAGTAGTAATAGAGTCGGGTGGTCTCCAGCAACACTTTGTCCGCACTGTACTTGATCGAATTGTACCACCAAAAGCCCTGTGAGACGGAAAACGTGTATATTATGTGTATAATGTGATACAAATCGGGGGACCAAGACAACCAGCCCGGGATTTTCCTGGAGTCCCTGTTTTTTAATGATGAATCGGCACTAAAATTTTATTCAGACTTTTTTTTAAATATATCTAATTGTAAGTAAATGGCCATATTTATTGTAATTAAGCAAAACTCACCACAGCCACTGGCAAAATGATCATGAAAATGAGCGCATAAAAGCCGAGCACCCAACCGCCGTACTGTTCGCTAACAATCCATTTTGGCAGCGCAATGCCAAATGTTGTTGCTGAATAATTGTAAATTGTTAGGCAATGCATTTTTATTGTTAGCACCCTATTTTGTGTGACCGTTTTGGGTGCCATAAATTGGAATTTAAAGGCAAAAAAATAATAAAATCCAGCTTCTTTTGTAATGCTCTTAAAAAACAAAAAGTCAAACCTTTTGGTCCGTCCGGATTGCCATAGAGGCGCCAATTCTCGCGCGACTCGTCATCCGTCAGCGCTTTGTACGCCTTGACAATGGCGTCAAAAGCCGCCGGGTCGCCGCCCTTGTCCGGATGGTGCTGCTTGCTCAGCTCGCGGTACTTCTTTTTGATCTCGCCAACATCGGAGTCCTAAAAGAATTGGAGGGCTTATACGACTTTAAAAAAATGTGGAAAAATTGTCGTCCTCCAAATAAGACAGGAAATTAATAAAAATTTTCCGAGATTTTTGTCCCCTTTAAATTTCATTTCAAACCAATTTAGTCAGTTAAGGCTAACAGTCGTTAATTTAAAAAAATATATTATATCATCCCAAACATACCACGTCAAGATCAAGGATTTTGTACGGATCATACCTAAAATGTAAGCATTTCGAAAAAGTAAGAGCGACAAACGAACTCCTCAAATGTCTGTTCCAACTGCGAAACTTTGTAGGCCAACAGAATGAACAACGCCCACAGAACGATGAGAACCAAGCCTAAAAAGGCAATGTTAAATATTTTAACCAAGGCGAATATTGAGATCCATCTCAAAAAATTTAACAGAAAACCCCAATTGAAAAGTGACAAGGAAGAATGGACCTTTGATCGCGCACTTGGCCTTCTCCCATGGCTTTATCTGCTCTTTGTGAAACCTCTTGACCAGGTCACCTTCACAGCGGCATCCGCGCTTCAGCACTTCCGTCCGCTTGGCTGCAAAAATGGGGAATGTTTTTTTTTTGCTCATGGGTGGGAGGATGGTCAAAATCCGTAAGCAAGCCATTAAATTTACAATGTAAAGTTCGGACAAGGCCAGGCCCGGTACAGGGTTTTACAAGGCCCGGCAACCCGGCCTTGCGTTTTTTGAAAATATTGTACAAGCTTGACAAGGTTAAGAGCGGCCGGGCCCGGAACATTGTTGATTTAAAAAATGGACAACCCGGCTCGGCCTTGTCTAATTTTAAAAATCCAATCTCTAATACAATGTCTCCATCCCCTTCCAAAAGGTTAAAAATGCCAATTGTGGATTTTCTAGTTAAAAATATCTTTGAAAACAAAACTCACGTAAGGATGGCCACAAGAAATGGGTGAGCGGAAAAAGAATGACGGCAAAAAAGGACACAATCACATAATAAAATGTGTTGCCGACTTCGTCATATTCGAACTGAGCACGGCCCATGGTGAGAGAATACGATTAACTAATTATAACAACAATAAAACGCTGAAACAAAAAAAAATTTATAAAAGTATAAATGCAAATGAATTTTACAGGACTTTAATGAACGGAGTGCTATTTTGGGGGAAGTTTTTAGAGACGAAAAATAATCCATTATAATCCTTCGTAACCAAAGAATGCAAGTAGACGAAAGTTTGGTCGAAATTGAGGAGGCCCCTTTATTTTTGTTATTCTATGCCACCCCCAAAAAACAAGGTTAAGAGGCATTCCCTCAGAATTAGCCTTTCCGATATCGAACAGCACATTGTTTACAATGTACAAATAAAGGTGCAATTCGGGAAATACGTATGTACAATGTACAATACAATACAGAATGTACATCAAGAAAGTGGTAACAAAATAATGCAGGCGCAACGGTGCTATGTGATTTCGCCAGTGGTTGATTTCGCCAGTGAGTGATTTCGCCAGTGGGATCTCGCCAGTGGTTGATTTCGCTAGCGAGTGATTTCGCCAGTGAACTATTTCGTGTTTTTTAGTTGTCTGAATTTGATTTCGCCAGTGTGTGAACTCGCCACTGAGTGATTTCGACAGTACCCAGTAAAATTTAAAATTTTACATTTATTATTTAGGTAATATAACAAAAATTTCTTTTTAATATGCAATTATATTTTTAATTTAATTTAACAGAGTTTATTTATCAATGGAATTGAACTCTTGAGTGGTTAAATTAGGGCACAATAAATGTACCCAGACAAATTTTAGAGCTGATCATGATTAAAAAACCGGCAACTAAAGCTTGTAGATTGTTGTCCTGTTAACCTCCTCCCCAACTTCAATTGGAATACTGCCCGCACTTCTCCTGGCTTTCTTGTACAGCGCCAATATTCCGTTACTTTGAGATGGCGTTGGCTTTTTGAATAGTTAAAACATGCGCAAAGGGCAGGTCCGACTGATTGCGAGGGGGGTCCCTTTCCATTAAGGTATTTGGATATTTTCCATTCCCATAGGGAGGGTCAATAGGTACGTCAGGCAAAGCGAAGTAATGCCGTGGAAAATATGGAAAATGTTGATTTAGAGAGCAAAAAATGAGCTGTGTTTAAAATTTGTAGTGATTGGTTGACTCGGAAAAAGTTATCGCGCAAAAAACTAGTGCTTGCGCCGAATCGTAAGCGTCGAGCTGACTGTGCCTGACGTATACGACACTAATTTTTTATATATGATTTTTATCTTAAGGGGATTTTAAATTTTACTGGGTACTGTCGAAATCACTCAGTGGCGAGTTCACACACTGGCGAAATCAAATTCAGACAACTAAAAAACACGAAATAGTTCACTGGCGTAATCACTCGCTGGCGAAATCAACCACTGGCGAGATCCCACTGGCGAAATCACTCACTGGCGAAATCAACCACTGGCGAAATCACCGGACACGGGCGCAACGTATGGAAATTTGGAACAAAACATTTCGCCAAATTTTGCATGAGTTTAAAATATTTCCCATGTCCATAGACGCGGAAGTCCTCATCAAATCCCACACATTTCAGTGGCCGCCGGAAGTTTGGGCACCGGGAGTTTGGGCACCAGGTAGTTTGGGCACCAGAAGTTTGGGCACCAGGAAATTTGGGCACCAAAGTAGGAATTTTAAAAAAATTTAGGGTTCAGAAATGCTTAAATAATAGTGAAACCGGGAGTTTTGCCCTCCATTTCGAGAAAACTTTTAATTTCCAAAAAACTTAAAATGTTTCTCGGGTGTTTCAGGGTAAACAATACGGTTTCGAATTCGAGCTAACTTGGTCGAAAATTCAAACCAAAACTCTTTTAAGTGGTTAGAAGTCCGAAGTTGTGCGAAAGATAGGTCATATTGGTGACCAACTACACTGAAACACCCGAGAAACATGTTAAGTTTTTTGGAAATTTAAAAGTTTTCTCGAAATGGAGGGCAAAACGCCCCGGTTTCACTATTATTTAAGCATTTCTGAACCCTAAATTTTTTTAAAATTACTACTTTGGTGCCCAAACTTCCTGGTGCCCAAACTTCTGGTGCCCAAACTACCTGGTGCCCAAACTTCCTGGTGCCCAAACTTCATGGCGCCATTTCAGTCAGTTTTTTTTGTTTTTTTTTTTTTGTTTTTAACTTTATTCCCCCACAATAATTATTTTGTTTTAAGCATGTCTGGTAGAGACTCATCAGCTTCTCGTAGAGCGGCAACACAAGGGCTCGCCAGATCCGAATCAATCGTCTGAACGCCAAGAAGGCTCGGGCTGGCATTGCCAGACAAGCGCACGTGAGTTAGACCCGAATTCGAACAAAAGCGATTTAAATTTCCAAAATTTCTTTTTCAGTCCAGGAATGCAGCAAGCCGAGAAAAATGCGAGATTTGTCTGCGAAATGTGAGCGCAAGGACACGCACAACAATGGGATGCCGTCATCCGTTCCATCGTCGCTGTCTGTACAAGTGGTTGAGCAACAACAGAATCTGCCCCGTCTGCCGTGTCGCGTTGCATTTGGAGGGGGAGCACGGTCGTGAGGCGGCGGAGGATGAACAGATGGAGATTCCGGGTCAAGGGCAGTTCGTACAATGGCAGTTCGTACAATTTAAAATTGTAATGACTATAACTTTTTTATTACTCAACCAATTTCTATGAATTTGGT
>JAKKIK010000923.1:0-21327 GCA_024500135.1 Heterodera carotae | reverse complement strand
CTTGAGTTTGGGTCCTCTTTTTGGTCAACTTTTTTTCACCGGATTTTTAGGTTTTAATTTATTTTTTCTTGACTTAATGGTGAGAGAAGTCCAAAGATAGTCTCTCCGAATAATTCTTGATTTAAACGAAAACCTAATTGTAAGCGGGGTTTTAGGACCTAAAAGGTTAGCCAATTTGCCGTTTTTAGTACCTATTCCCCAGATATTCCTTAACCAAAATACTTAAACGCAGAAAAATCACCCTAACAATCACTTTTTTCCATTCAAACTTTTTTTCTTCCCCGAAATTTAAAAATGCAACCCAAAAATAAAACTAAAAATAATTTAATTTTTTGGGATTTATGTGACTTCTTTAATATCTTAAGAAATGAAAAATGTCATGACTTCATTCCAGAAAATTTGGAAAAGTTCTTAATTTGTAGAAAATTTTGCCAATTTTTACGGATATTTTCGTTTTTTGCTACATATTTTGCGTTATTTTTAGCACCTTTTGGCCTTTTTGGATGCTTTTTGTACCTATTGATTTATGTACCTAAAACGGTATTTTTGGCACCTAAAAATGCGAGTCTTAATTATGAAGTATGTTTTCATGGCTTTACCAAAAGGTGGATCCAAACTCCAGTAGAACCGCTTTTTGCACTTAATCACTTTTTTGTTTTAGTCTCGCGCAAATTTTGCGCTTTCCTTTGGAATGCGAAAAGCAATCGTTGGAGAAAGGGGACCATTGCGACTATCGAACGGCACTTAGAATTGCCCGACAGAGATTTGGCCATCGGATGGAACAAATTCAAATTGAAGAGATGGTGAGAGGGTAAATTATGGAATGGAAATGGGCGAAAGGGTGGATCCCTCCTATTAATGCTTTTCCATTTCAGGAAGAGAAGGGCCGCATCCAAAAGGAATACGAGGAGGAGATCCGGTTGCTTGAGCAGGAATATGCAAAAGTGGGTCGGACATTTTGTTGGTATTTGATTTTCTAACACAGACACTTGTATCTGTGCAACTCTTGTATTTGTGTCGCTTCAAAAAAAACAGATGAATTCATTCATAAAGAAAATTGTTACGAATTTTTAAAAACGAAATTTTTTTTGGAGGACAAAACTTTATGTTACACCTTAAGTATTTCCCGGAACAAATCATAAATTAAGCAAAATTAATTCTTTCTGCACGCAGAAGTTGAGGGAGCTCGAAGAGTCATTCTTCAAAGAGAATGATGAGCAGAAACGGTCTCTTGACAATGAAATCAATACTCTCGACATTGGCTCTCCTCCGCCCGTTGGCAGTGGCGAGGGACTTTTGGGCAGCGGTGCCAATCAAAACCCCCAGGTGCACGGCCAACAGCACCAAAATGTGCCAAATGCTCTTCACGCGCCAACAACGGCAATTAGTGGCAAAAAGTTCCTCCGAAGGTGCATTTGCTTTCGTTTATCGAAGGATTTCCAATTTTGGATTCAGTCGACAGAATGAGTCGACATTTCCTTCGCCGAGCAGTGCGGAGTCAGTGGCGCATTTGGGTGCAGTTGGTATGAGCATCATGGATGGCGTATCAGCAGTCAGCGGAGTGAAAAGACGAACTCAGACAATGAAAAGTGGCTCTCCCTTCGGATTTCTCGGCTTCGGAAGCTTGGGGGACACTTTTGGCGGATTTGCTGGCGCTATCGGAGGAATGGCCATTTCTTCACTGACAATTCCATACCTTTTATCGGAGTCAGCCATTTCGGAGGACATTCATTTGCTTGGCAGCGACTCGACTTACAATGGCCAACCAGCGGAACGTTCTTCCCTTGGGGTCGTGTCGGGCCAAGACGGAGGAGGCCTTGTGGAGGGTGTTGCGTTGTCGGGCAACAGTTGGCATTCTGCCGGAGGCGAAATGGCCGATGAAGAAGTGGGCGAGAGAACAACGGCGAGCGCCAGCGGAAGACATCACAGACGAGTGCTGTTGGAGCAGAACAAAATGATTTTGGACGGGAAGACGTAAGTTGGTCATCAGGGATGCGAATTTGTAGGCAAGAAAATTGCTAAAATAGGCACAAAAATGGCGAAATAGGCATTTTCCTGCAAATCGCATCCCTTGGTCAATGAATGACCGTCCGATTGCACCGATCACTTGCTGCAAAGCATTTCATTTCCCTTTTTCAGTTTTCACCGTTTTCAAACTGTGTTCATCGGTAAGACAACGACAAACAATTCGCTAAACTGTTTCTCTTGCAGAATTGGTTTCCTCTGGTCGAATGCCCGCCACCGTCCGATCGATTAGCGAGGGTCGCTACGTCGAATTCCGCAGGTTCGCTTCGCTCAAATGACTCCACTTTTCGTTGTTGTTTCTTCAGTGGGATTCCCGGCGATACGCGCACTTTCACGGCAACTAAAGACGACTTGGAGAGCGGTCGAGCGTTTGTGCGAAAGCGATACTAATTAAATGCGATTTTTTTATTAAACAACTTTTTTTTTGCGTGCCGTCGATTATTTTAATTTTATTTGTTGTCATCGTCGCCTCTGAATATCATTTTATTCCCGTTTCGTTGTTTAATTAATCCTTTTATGTTGGTTCTTCTGCTGACAGATGACGACAAATAAACGCAAATTTTTGTTTATCTTCAGTCAGGCCCACCCAAATTTTAGGCGTGCTGAATTCGATGCCATTTGCCAACTTCAGCGGATTTCAGTGGTGTCCAAAATGCCTACGAATAGAGTTCTCTGTTCATTGGCCTCTTACTTCGGTTTCGTTATCACTTCCGTTGTCCCCTCCCCAGTCACATGTCCAACTGTTCAAATTTCAAAACGATGATTCGGACGTGAACCGACTGCTGGAGAGGGCAATGTTGGTGAAAAGAGCATATGAACTGATCGCCGAAGGGGACACTCATGAAGAAGTGTTGTCTAAGTTGGCATCGGACCCGAGTTCGTCGCTTGAGGTGGGACGGAGAGTCAGGGTGGCACTTTTGCATCATTAAAATAGTGGCGCCGGAATTTTATGGGTTAAAAAGCAAAAAATATCAAAAAAAAACTTCATTTTGGACTGTGTTTTGTTGCAAAATCAAGCATTTTGTTTAAATAATTTAATATACAAAAATCCAAAATTAGTGGCAATAAAAAAGTGACATGACCCCAAAAAAGTGGCAAGTGTCACTAATTAGTGGCAAAAAACCACCCAGGCCTTAATGTTAGTTTTGTCTGATTGTTCTTCAGAGTTTCGACCATCCCAATCAGTCGTGGTGTCTGCTTTTGCGTCCCCAACAAAGAAAGCGATCGGGCGATTACATTCGATCAGTCGTTGAGGTCAGGATTCACTTTTTGATAAACTTTGCGCATTTCAAGTCGAAGATATTCCTTTTGCAGCATTGTCCTTTTTTCAGCAGTACACCGCCCTGCCATTGCTGGGACGTGCCCCGGTTGACCTAATGAGGCCGAAGAATGTGTTCACAGTTATCGAAATGTACCAAGGGGCAGAGGCGACACCAAGCAAAGTGTACTTCACGCGACTTGTAAGTCAAACAACATCATGCCTTCTCTGTTTATACATTGCCTCTGTTTGTGGCTGGGGGAGGGCAGAGGCCATCTGAAGACGCTATTTTCTCTCGATTGTCGTCGGTACATCGGCAATTCCACAATGGACCCGGAACTCGCATTCATCCAGGCTAATTTGGCCAATGCGCGGCCCGGGACTGTCGTCATGGACCCATTTTGCGGAACAGGCAAAATCGAATTCTCTCAAGGTTCGCTCCAATTAAATGCTTTCTCAGGCGGACTGCTCCTCCCCGCTGCCCATTTTGGTTCTTCCGTCTTCGGCGTGGAGATTAAATGGGACGTCGCGCGGGCCAAGGTCTCTTAATTGGTGCGGCTGTAATTTCGCCTTGAGGGTTCTTTGAATAGGGAAAGTCGTCGCGTGCCGGGGAGCAGTGGCTGAGTGCCGAACATTCCATCCATGCTAATTTTGAGCAGTACGGTATGTGCGACGGGCGCTTTTTGGGCGTTGTTTTGGCTGACTCCTCGCGACCCAAACTTTGGCATCATTTGACGGCTGATGGCACAATAGACGCTATTATAACAGATCGTACGAGCAAATTACGACTTGCAGATGCCATTTTCAATGTTTAGCCCCTTATGGCATCAGGGAGAGAGGGCAACGTTTAGGCAGTGACAAACGGAAGACGACAGAGACAATTAACGGGGACGATATGCACAAATATGGACAATTGGCTGCAGAAACGTGGGTTGGAGGGGAACAGTGAAGATGAAAAGCCATATGTCTTTGGATGTTTTAAGGGAACAATCAGCAAAATCCGAATCATTCCAAAAGAAAGGCATTGGAAATGAAGACGAAATTGCCCAATTTGGTGCAGCTTTCCCGGAGAAGCAAAAATATGAGATGTCCAACATTTTTTTGGATTTGGTGGATTTGTCCGCTCGTTTACTTAGGCTGGGCGGTCGCTTGGCCTTTTGGTTCCCCGTCTGCAGATCCGAGTATTTCTTTTTACAAAGCACTAATAAAATCAAACACTTGCCCAATCGTTTCTTCCGATTTCCGTCATTTTAATTCAGATATTCCGACCGTTTTCTGCCCCGCGTTGGGTGCATGCGATTGGTGCACAACTGCGAACAAACACTTGCAAAGGATTCATCCAGGTGACGCAACAACTCATCAACGGCAAAAATTCCTTTCTGCTGTTTAGGCGTTTGCTGGTTTATGAAAAATTTCGTCAGCCCCTGACCGAAGGCACTGAACAGCGGGGAGAAAAGGCATCTTTCGAATTGGATTGTTACGCTGACGAAACATTCCACCAGAAAGTGTTCGGCAGCAAATGAAAAATTGTACAAATCCAACCGTTAAACAATTCACACAGGCCATAAAACCATTTTTGAATTTCCCCTCAGCGATTAAATGATTGTATTTCTTTTCTGAAACAAAAGATAAATGTTTGGCGAAAAATGATTCTCAAATGCAATTGGCTTCTTTTGTTTGCTCCCGCTCACTCTGTTCTCCGTCTTCAGCTGTCCTGTGCTGCTGGTATTTCGCCATTTCGTGCTGCTCCATCGGATTCTCGTAGTCATTGTACATCGCCTCCCACACTCCCTCCCCCGTATTTTCCTTAATCATCCGTTCGTGCTCAAAGTACGGAATCGTTTGCCAGTGCTCCGTATAATCAATGTCCGGGTACTTCTCAGGCTGCAGAGTTTCGCCCGGCTTTAGTTTCACCAATTTCTCCAGCCGTTTCTTCTGTACTTCCCGTCTGACCATCTCCGGGTTTCGGAACATGTTAAGATAGCTAAACGAGCAATGAATGATGATGGGCGATCGGAAAAGGATTTGAAATGGCTCTTACTGATGGAATGGCATTGCCTTCATCGGAAATTCTTGCTGCTCCGGTGTCATCTGCGCGTTCCATTCGTACCAATAACGAGGTGATTTCAAACCTGAGACCGTAGACATGATATCTTTTAGGGGCAACAATTCCACAACCCACCCAATTTGTGTAGGGTCCAATCACAGCTTTCGTCCCATTTAATCTGGCAAAATCGAAGCGAAGAAGGACTTATTTGGTCCTCAAATTTCTTGTAAAAGGCATTTGTGCTGAATGAACGCGCCATCAACGAGTCGCTTCTTAAAAACAATTAATTCGCTCTGCTCGACAATCTTTGTAGGAATGGCACCCTTTGAGGACGAAATCGGAAACATCGATGGGCTGTCGATGACGAAAGAGTAAAAGTGTGAAACGATGGTAACCAGTGCCTTAAAATGTTCAATTTCCGAACATTGTCTTAGTTTTACATACCGTAGAACGGTACGGGCGGTAAATACGGCATCACTTCGTGGCCCGCTTGTACTCCGACGTTTCCATCTGGAATGTTGGAAACCATCCAATGAAGCAGCTGACGCCTCTCCAGCTTTGCCAACAGTTGATCCTGCGCAGAAGGTTGCGACGATGTCGATGATGGATTTCCTTGCGCTTCTTTTTCCCGGAGTGGATTAGTTTTGTCGTTTTCAATGTGTCCGGGGCCCTCCAAATTTAGCAGAAGCACTGAAAATGACCAAAAGCTACAAGGCTGGCTAACAAATTCTCAGGATGTTAATGAAAATAACTAAATTTGGCACTTAAATGGTTTAGCCACCATCCATTCAAGTTGCAGTATTTCAAACTTTGAAGTTCTAACTCGATTCATTTTTCCCAGCGAAAAAATAATTAGTACAATTAGTTTTCTCTCGTTGTACGAATCTATTAATTAAAAAAAATCAACAAAATACATCCCGTCTGTATTCTTCAGTTTAGCTTAATTTTTCTCACAAAAAGATATCCTTGATTTCCTCTGAAAACTCACTCGTACTGAACGCTCTTGTGCCCGACTGAGGTCTTTGAATAGTAACCATCGGAGGCCGCGCAGCAGTCGATGCTCGAATTGTGTTGCCGAAAAGCATCTTCTTGTGCAAATCACTCTCATCAAAGCACACTTCAATAGAATGAACGTTGTGAAAGAAAACGCCCGGCATGAACAAATCCTCGAAGACATTGAAATGCTCAGTAAGGCTAATTTGATCGGACGATTCAACCGCATCCAAATCGATGAGCACTGAAAGAGTTGTTGGTTATCAAATTTAATGCGAATTCCCTTCTCAAACATTTGTTCATAATGGCCAACTCTTCCAATTTGTTCTTGGCATCCTCCGTCACTTTCTCAGGCGCATTTTCCCTCTTTTTGAACCCAATGTCAACCACCCGTTCTTTCCTCTCTTAGCAGAAAAATTACAATAGTGTCAGATAAGCCCTCCCCTTTTACGGCGCATTTTATCGGCATAATTCTCAACGATGAGATCGGGATCGATGATATGCAATTTGGGCAACAGTTCGGGTCGCTGAATTCGCGCTTTGTACCACGAATCGAGCTCATAAAATCTGCGCAAAACGTTCAAAAGAAGGAATGCTGCAACAGTAGTGCTGACCTGTCCCGCATGAATGCGTCGGGACCGGCCCAGGCAATGAGACGCGGTCGCCATGGGCGGCCTACCCTCGGCGTGAACTTCGCACGATGGCTGTCCTTCACGCGGAGTTTTGCATAAAAAGACACTCTGTGCATTATTTGCCTAATCTAGCAAACATTTAATAAAACAAAATTATGTAACAAAAAATGAGCGGCGCTCGATCCATAAAGAAATTCCCATGACAAGGCTCTTTTAGCTTCGATGACTTTTCACGGTAACCGCATTTTGTATTAAATTACAGATTGAGATATGAATAGTTTGCTATTGCTTCTGTTTGAATGTCTCTCGTGCTATCCCCCGTTGTAGGTGGCCCATCCGACTCTGGAGTGCCTAAATACAGTTTTAAATATTTCCATCCTTGATGGAAAGGAGTCATCAATTGCTTATTTACGACGAATTACTTGAAGTCTTTGGCTGATCCCGTTAATCCGTTTCCGACTATCATCCAACTTGCGCACATAAGCGTTCAAATCGAACGGCAAAAGTTGTTCATCTACCAGATGCTTCAATTCTGAAAAGTAAAAATGGAATTTTGTGAAGTCTTTAGATCAGGGTAGATGACAACTCGGCGACGATCCATGTTTTTAGGCAATAACTTTTTTGGGCAATCATGTGGTTTTGCGGTCCCGCCGGAAAAAAAGTTAAAAATTTGGGGGGCACTTTTTCTTGAAAATCATTGATTTTGTTTATGTCATAAAGGGGGGCAACCTTCTTAAGTATTACCAAATCATAGACTAGGCGGTGTCCTATGATAATTCAGTTGTCAGATTCGTGATCAGTGACCTCAAAAAACCTTTGATAAATTTATCTTTACAACTTTTTAAGAGAAAGTTTGAAAAAAAATCAAGTACTTGACAAAAATTCATTGACAAAAATCAATGATTTTCAAAAATCGAGCTCAGATTCGCGAAAGTGCATTTTTAACCCCAGAAAAAGTGCCCCCCCCCCCGATTTTTTAACCTTTTTTCCAGCGGGACCGCAAAACCACATGATTGCCCTTTTTTGTTAGATCCGAAATTTTGTTGTAACAGATCAGTAAAAAGAATTGTTCCATGATCTTGTTTTTAATTTAAATAGCTAAGATATTATTTCTCACTCGATGAAACCAGGTCGACGTGATTGGCCAAATACAGCTGACTTCTCCTGGTGTTCTTCACCTGCTCGTCCATGCGTTCGATTGCAGGACGGACCATTTGCATAATAACTGAATGAGAACATTAAAGGAATAATTGGTCAAAAAAAACAGATAAACAACCTTCGCTCATATTTGAAGAAGAATCTTCGGAAATCATCAAATCGCTCAACTCAGTAACAAAAAAAGTTATAACAGAAAAAACAGCAAAATAATTCGCAATTGTTAAATTACAAAAAAAGGAAAGACAAACGCAGAAATATGGACGCATTTATTATGGTAAAAGGCCGAAAACAAACACAGTCCAATAAACATGGAGAAGAGAATTGTTTCTGTGACAGTCAATAGATTAATTAGCACAAATCATACAAATAACAATAGATTAGCACAGAAAGCATAAACAACAGAGCTTGTCGTCTCTCAGTGTCCAATACAATAAATGCGACTTTAACAAATGCTATGGTAATGGAAATTTGTATAAACGAATTTATCGGAAGAAAAGGAGGTTGAATATAAAAAAAAAACACGCAAGGCCAGCAACCAAATAAACTGTTCAGGCTTTAAAATTGAAAATTAAATTCTTTTTCTTTATAGTCCATCTGGCTTAGAAGCTACGAGCGAATACCAATTCGAAGTAAATCGGGCGGGACATTTGAACTTGGGGAAAGGGCCCTCGCCGCATTACCAAAAGTGTCCAAAATAGTCATCCATTGATCGTCGCTGGTCACACAACGGGCTGTGTTCTGATAGTCGAATGGCTCTTCAATGAATAGTCGAAAACGTTCAGTGTTTGGTGACAATTCCGTCCTAGTGTAATAATTTGAATTCAATAATTTTGTTACACCCTTTTACCTCGGGAAGACACAACCCCTTCTGATGGAAATGGCGTATTGATTGAAATCGAAACGATTGTAATAATCGAAGAACGCAAGCAGCAGCTCACCCACTGTCCTGTCATTCTGGGGTATTTCTGAAAAACCTTGCGGAAATTCGCGAGGCATCAAATTTCATCGTCGAATTTGCCTGGAAACGGCGATGGCAAATCCGTAAAGAGTTTTATGTCAGTGAATTGCCGGTTGCAGCTGAATATGTCCGGGTACAACAGTTGCAAATTTGGAAGGACCGGCGGCTCAACGCCGCATTGCAGAAAATGAAGGACCATCAAAATCAAAGAGTAACTGAACGAGTGGTGAAACAAAATGTTAACATGACAGACATCATGGTGCTAACCTGTTAAGGAAACCTTCGCTGGCATCGCCAATGCCTTTAATCTTCGCCCAATGTTTCACCAGCAAGCAAACAGCAGGGAACCTATCGTCGATTCTAAAAACGACAAATTTGTTAAGAAATACATGAGATTAAAAACCTGGAGTAATTGTGAAGAAGAAAAGAATTGTATACACCTGAGAAAGTTTGGTCATTTAATGGATGAAAAGGCTAAAATTAATGGTCGAACAGCTATCGCATGGGGAGGAGAGTACTCCAGGGCGTATCTAGGGAAAGAAGGTAGAGAGGGGCGGGAAGGGGAACCCCCCAAATGTAAAAAAAATTGTTTTTCTCCTTAAGAAGACATGTTTAAAAGAATTTATATGATTTTCTTAACTGATTTTCGTTAAAAAGTTCAAAAAATCTTATCTTGCCGGTGGTGCCTATCGACACCGTCGGGAAAAAATGATTGGCCAATCCCCTTCTCCTCCCCGATTTTTTCTGAGTATTACATAAACCCCGTCGTTTCCCTGTTTCCGCGTCAGGTTACAACTAGTAATACCCATAAAGAAAGATCGTAAGTGTTCGAGACATATTCGTATGGACAAAAATTACAAACTTGGGTATAATTGACTGACAAAGTCAAGCTATGACTCTTTCGAGCAAAAAAATAAATAAAAGGACCGGCGATATTGTTGACGTTGATGTCAACCTCGAGGTTTGAGTATGGATGGGCAAAGTTCATCTTAAGAATGGGCACTTTTGCCGGAATGTATTCGATGTGTCGCACAATGTCCAGAGAGCCCAAAATTCGCTTCACTTTACGCAAATATTTGGCTGCATAACTAAATTGCGATCCTTATTTATTTTTCGGGGTCAGTGGTAACAGAACCCTTTTGTGGTGGTAAAGTGTTCGATAGGACAAGGAATCCCCAGGCACAGATCCATGTCAGAATTGTATGCACCACAACCATTAACTAAAATACAAATCGATTAAAAAGGGTAATTTTGCAATTGATGCCTGTTGATCCAACCGCGAGTAGAAACGAATTGGGAAACACCTAAAACCAAAAGAAAATGCTCACAAATCAGTAACAAAATGAAAAAAACAAACAATTCTAATTTGGTTGTGAAGGATTTGACGGACACGCATTTTCCTAAAACAATTTTTTGAGTTCAAATAAAAAGTATATTTTAAAAGATAAATCCAACCAAGTGAATGTGTGATCATTCTGAACAAAATACTATTTGAATATGATGTTTAAATAAAAAAACTTGAAGATTGGTGGTAAGGTGTGCCCATATTGCTTTGTTGAATTGGTTAAATTCTTTCGGAAATTGGTTCCGGTAGCCTGAAATTATTTTCATAATGCGGCGATCAGCGTTTGAAGTCACACCGTATTTCGCGATCTAAACAAATATGTTATTGTTTTTAAGGATCTACCAATTGATTTATAACCAATGGGATAGGTAAACCGACGCATTCACTTCCACTGGCAGATTCACTCTTTAGACGCCCAATGGCCTGAAATGGAGAAAAAACGCCGATGTGCAGTCTTAGAAACGGAACCCACCGTCGTAATAGCGGATGATGTGACGGGGAAACTCTCAAACAAAACCATAAGGTCGTTGTCGTCGGAGGTCCAATCGCCGCCATTCACGGTGTCCTTTCCAGCGCACAATTTGTGCTGTCTCCGACCGAGAAAAAAGACGTTTTTGGCGATGCCGCCCTTTTGCTCGACAGGCAATGCCGTGTCGAGGTCCTCCCCTTCGGAGACGCCGTCCGATGTCGCCTCCTCCTCCTCCACCCTTTTCTGCGCCTCAACACCCTTTTTCTTTTTCACCAATTTCTTCCTCCGCTTCGCCTTTGGCTTCCCTTCGTCCAAATTGCGCTGAGGCGTCAATGCGACCCTTTTGCCAGATGCTTCGATAGTGGCGACATCCTTTTTGCGCTTTAGTTGAGCCTTGACGCGAATGGTCGCGCAGGGAATCAAAGTGGGCGATGCGCACCCATCTTCATCAAACCACTCGGGAGGTGGCAAACTAAAAGTTAAAAACATTGGAAACCATCTACAAAGCTATAAAAAAAGCAATATTACATTTTTTTTCAAAATTTTTTTGTAGGAAAACAAATTCCGAAGGGATGGATACTGGTGGATTCATGATCGGCGATCCTGAAAACCCTTATGAATATATTTTTGTGTTCTTTTAAACAGTAAACTTTCTTGAAAAATTTGACCATTAATGGAGATTTACCTTAATCATCATCATATACGCATTCAAACAAATTGTTTTTTAAAAATTAATTTTTTTGGTAAACTTGCTAGTTGGTAGATGGTTCCCAATGCTTTTTCATAATGAAATGTCGGAAAGTGCAGAATTGGGCCCGCTAAAAAAACACCCAAAACATGTTCCAATCAGTCTTTTATGACCTCTAATAGGCAGGAAAAATAGTCACGAGGTGCGGAAATGCCAAAAACCGGGTTTCGAACCGATTAAAAGTCGTAAAAAATGGGCAAGAAAATGACCAAAACCCATCCCAAACACATTTCAGTTAGCCAATGCTCAAATGGCTTCGGATTGAGTTGAATCTGATCTAGATCGATTTGTCTCGTCGAGAGCTGCCGATTAATACCAAATTTGCCAGGAATTGAATGTGTTTGGGCTGGGTTTTGGCCATTTTCTTACCCATTTTTTACGACTTTTAATCGGTTCGAAACCCGGTTTTTGGCATTTCCGCACCTCGGGACTATTTTTCCTGCCTATTAGAGATCATAAGAGATTGATTGGAACATGTTTTGGGTGTTTTTTTAGCGGGCCCAATTCTGCACTACACCCGAAATGTCTAACAGTTTTAAACCAAATAATATGGTTTTGCGGCGCTAAGGTAAAGTTAAACCGTAGTCTGGTATGGCTTCGCATTAAAGTACTACACAAAGCATTTGAAAGATAAGCCGAGAATAGCCTTTTTAGACATAATTTGGCATTACCTGACATCCATGCCGTCATCATTAGCAGCTCTGTCCAACTCACGCTTTGTTTTGACGGGGAATGACTGTGAACTTGACGCGGACGTCATGCCCCAGTCCGCTTCGTCGTCGTCAATTTGAATACACTCAACAACAGTTGAAGTTGTTTTTGTAATATGTGATGACATCCGTGCTTTGATATGAAACAAGAAATGCAAGAAATAACACAGAATTTTAATATAAATGTCAGTCAGACAAAATAGAGAGTGAATATTTTGGTTTTGACATTTTATCGAGACAAATTTACATATGTATTTGGGGTGTCAGTGTCTGTCAAAAATCGCCTTTTTTCAATACTCATCCAGGAAAAGCCAGTACTCCTGCCATGCGAATTTGAGGCAATTTGCTCGTCTGCAGTAGAGAACGGCGGTAGCGCCGATTTGCCCAACAAATACCGTCTGAATGGCTCCATTTTTGACTCATCCCATGGCGTAAATCTTTGTGATTTATGGTTGAGAGTAAAACAAAGAAATTAAAACCTTATCGCATTAGGGTCTTCAGAGTTTGGTTGGGCGTACACTTGAGTCCGACTCCGTCTTAAGTGTTTTTTTCTGCACTTTTTATTCACATTATAGTTGTTCGCTTTGGTATTTTTTTCATTACTTGCACACGAATCCAATTTCGAGCACAATACTAGCCATGGTATACAGTTTGATTATTTTTTACATTCTTTCGCATGATTTCTTATTTTCAAAACAGAAGTTCTGAAAGAACTCTCGCATAATATGAGCAACACCTGACAGTCTCATGCGCCATTTGTATGAACTTCTTGCGATTCTCCTTGAGAAGAATGGCCGCCTCTGGGTTGGCCGCTTGCGCTGAGTCGCAATGGCAACTGAAGAAAATGCTCTAAATAAAATGGTAAGAATGAGTCCCATCAACCATTCACCGACCTGTGTCGCGATGATCACCTGGTAAATATGGTTTCGGTCTCTTTGCCAACCGCTGGGGAAATATCGGCTTAAGTCAACACAATTTGTCCTTGAATTCACAAGTGGGTGGAAAAGAGGTTCTTCGAATCGGACAACCTAACAAAAATTTTATGTTAATCATTCTATGTGAATATTTATATTTTCTTAGAAACCGGCACGGATTCGGAATCAGGAAAATTGTCAGGCAACGTTAAGACAAAGCGGAAGATGCCTCCATAAAAAATGCCCGTTCGCACTATAAGCAAACCAAACCAAACTGTAATGAAAAAGGTGCAGCTCATGAAAACATAGTGAAGTTAACAAAGCGATGTAACCTAATAACGAATCTGCGCCCAAGGTGACATAAATTCCTTCGATGGGGTTTTTAGCAACGGATTCACTTAAATTGAAATATTATTATATTTTATCGACTAAAAAAAACTTTACAATTCACTAAAAACGTAGTGAAATAATCGTTGTTCTCGTGTAATACACAATTCAACCTGTTGCGCATAAATTGTTTTTTTGACTGATGAAAGTTCTTCTACGCCATTTTCCATTGCAATTATATCTTCGTTTTTTGCGCCCGCAGCATTACTATTAATCTGCTCAGATTCGTGCACTAAGTTCAGCTTGGGAATTATCACCGAATCAGAGTTGTTTTCAGATTGGACTTCTTTGTTTTTATGGCCTAACCAAAAACGCATTTCGAATTCTAAAAGAGATATTTATCATAAAGAATGAGCTGGTTATGGGAATTGGGGTACTCATAGTGGAGAATCACACCCATGAAAAAACGGTCGAACTCTTTTCTGCGAAACGCCAAAAACCCGGAAATGCTATTTTAAGGTTGAACACGAATCTGAAAAATCCTGTGCGTAATGATCCTGTCCGCGCTCTAATTTATGTATATATATATGTGTTGCACCCGATATTGAAAATCACCCGATTCTGAATCGGGTACCCGATAACAAACATTGTGTAACCCATTTAAAACTCGAAACTAAGTACGGGATGCGATTCTACACCGCAATTCGAACAAGTCTGTAAAACTTTAGGTTTCTTATGTTCATATGAACATGTTCGAAACATTTGAATAACATTTAAGCTGCTACTAAATTTCGAAAAAGTTTGTTTTTAATGTTCGGATAAACATTGAACCGGAAATTTTACAGACTTGTTCGAAATTCAGTGAAGAATCATTTTCCGAAAATGATTCCGGTATTCAGACCTTCTTAACATATGTTTGGCGATGTTTGTTAAGACTTACCAATGTTCGTTCAAAATCGGGTACCCGCGACGTTTTGGTTCAATATCGGGTACCCGTTCAGAATCGGGTGATTTTCAATATCGGGTGCAACATGTGTATTTTTAAAAATTACTTTCTTTACTCTCAAACAATGCTCTTTCATATAAGCGAGCGGCTCTTATTGTTTGTAAAATTTAAAACGAAATGGATGAAGAATTACTGACAACGAATGGAGAAGAAGACGATTTGGCAAAATTGGAGGAAATGCGCAACTGTCTGTTGGATCAACTTCGGGAGGAAGAACTGACGGATGACGAAAATCAGGAGGAAAACTATATAAGAGAAGAGAAAAACGGGAAAGGATTAGGTTAGTATAAATATAATTTTAAACCTGCTGATTCGAGGTTATGATGCAAAAACTTGGCCTTGGCATTAAAAGTATTTTTGGTTTTGTGTCCCGTTTCTTTAGCATTACCAATTTCCTTTTTTAGATGAGCATTTAAGCGACTGCAATGATAATGGAGATGAAGAAGAACAGATAGTGGAGGAAGAGCTTGGACAAAATGATGTTGACAATAACTGCAGTAGTTCAATAGACACGAGGTGCATGCAACTTCATTATCAGAATTATTTGACATATAAAACGAATTTTAGTGACGAAGAATTATCTGACGAAGATGCTTTGATGGATATGGCTTCTGAGATAAAATGCGAAGAAATCGACACAATGTTGGAACAGTCAATGGAACAGCCGTGCGAAGGCGTAGACAGACCGAAGCATATCTCGAAAAAGTGCTCCCTCCATTGTTTATTGGCCCAATAAAATTTTAAGATTCAAACGCGTGCTTGAATACCGAGGAATGGACCATTTTGATGTTCTGCCGGATGGATGGGTGGAAATTACGCATGCCAGTGGTCTTCCAGTTTACTTGGTGAAACACTGTTTTCCTTTCTCCGGGGTTGAAATATCGGTTAAGGGATCAAGATAATGTAAATTCCAAAGCAGTACCATTTTCAGAAAGATCCATTTTCATTTGAAAGGGAAGGGTTATTAACTCAGAAGAAAAACTAAGGAATAAACACTTTTTCCGTTTGGCTTTTTAGCACCGGCCCACGCGTTGTTGTACCTTTTCTCGCCCCTATTTTATTGGACGTGGATCAGTTCGCAATCACACGTTTGATTATTTCCCCGTTTTCACAGCAATAATTGGTTTGTTTAAAGTGTCCCTGAGTCGGCTATTCCTTGCCGTTTCCAACGAAAAGTTCGCAGTGAAATTGAGAAGACAGAACAGCGAAATATTAGCACACAAGAAGGCTTGAGTCATGGTCATTTTGATTTGAAAAATTAATAGAAAGATTTGACTCTTTTTCGATTTTCTACAGCCAATTCGTTGCAAAACATTCCCCCCCCCCCCCCCACATAAATGAAAATAATTCCTGACTTTAGACGACAGTATTTTGAGCAGACTTAGCGCTCCAACCGTTCAAGTTAAGGTTGGTTGGAGACCATTTTTATTTGGTTTCAGTTTGTTTTGCTTGAAATTCTCGCATAATCGATTAAGTCACACTAATCGTTTAGACTGAAGTTGACCGTCATAATGCGCAACTTAATCCAGATCAACTATACGAATATGCCAAAAATTGCTTTAAATTCAAAAACATTTGCGTGTTTCGCTTTCGAAAATGGTCAGAGGCTCGCAATTTTTACAAGAGAAAAAAAGCCCGCACAGCGCTCAATCAATCGGTGAAAAATAGCGGAGGTGCTCGAGATGCTCGGCCAAGTCAGTACCAATGATAGACTCACATCTGTTTTTAAATTTTTTAGCACTTCCGTCCACTGTAAAACTGATTACTGTGCCCGCATTGGAAGCGGATTCAAAGCCCCATCAGAGGACATTCTATTTGAATCCACAGGGTAAAACATCTGTCAGCATTCTGCATGGTGTGTATTTGAATTGTATTTTACACCTTTTTGTTTCTTTATTTAAGAGTTTGTACAAAAAGTACTTAAATGTACTGTCCGTTACTTCTTCAACGAGACGAGGTGATGTATCAGTCACTCATTCGCTGACTTTGCATGACCAATTTGGCTTTTCATTTTTAGGAGTAGTGCCACTCCCTTCCATTGTGTCGCTAAGTTGGTCAATTCTGGCACGCCAACTGCCGCCGGACCATCAACTTCGACTGACCAATTGACGAGCGATTTGGTGCGTCAGAAATTAGCATTGATCCAACGCCAAAACGAACATCGCAAACGATTGGATGAAGGAAGTGACAGATGCAATGAAAGTTATTTGAATGGAAGCAATGAAAATGATACCAATGATCAGCTGATCTCATTGGGTGAAGGCTTTGGGGCTGGAAAGAAAAACGCCAAACTTATCGCTGCGAAAAATGCGTTGCTGAAGTTGGTGCCAGGAATTGACTTTGACGAGGAAGGGATAGCAGTCGCGAACAAAAGGTGACAATTGCGACTTTGCTAAAGTCGGGCTTAGGCATTCATAAAATTGTTAAGCTGTCCAAAAAGCAATGAGAACATTCATCCGAATAGTGAGAAGACGAAGGACGGCGGCTGTTCATCAGCCCTCGAGGACCCTCTTCACATCTTCGACCTTTTGACCATTACGGACACACGAATTCCTGAATTGTCTGCGCGGGCTGGACAACCCTCGCCCTATCTTATCCTTCAGGTGAATGAACAAATCGATATAAACTAGTTAGAACTCGATCCGAAGCCATCTGAACACTGGCCAACTGAGTGCCAATGTAAAAATGGACATTTCAGTACCATTGATCAAAACAGCAGGACAACGTAATGACAGAATTACACGCAAAAAGGAGCATGCGAAGGCGGAGCAAGTGGAGGGCGGCGCCCGAGCGAGCGGAGGGTTGCGAGCGCCTGGTTAATGTCGGGCAGGCCCGACATCAGACGCTAGCAACCCGGAGCGAGCAAGCGGCGCCCCACCTACTGGCCGCCGTAGTCGAGTGTGCGCTGGTTTTTAGCGCAATAACTTGTCATTGATTAATAGTAATGCGTTTCTTGGTTTTTCTGCTGTTTTGATCATTGGTACTGAAATGTACATTTTTCACTTGGACTCAGTTGGCCAGTGTTCAGATGGCTTCGGTCGAGTTCTAACTATTTTATATCGATTTGCCTCGTCGAGATACTAAATTTGCTTGGAATTGAATGTGTTTGGGCTGGTTTCTGCTCATTTCTTACCCATTTTTCACGACTTTTAACCGGTTCAGAAACCGGTTTAAACGCTTTGCCGGAAACTTTTTTTGAGTTTTCTATCGTTTTCAGCGCCTGAGAAAACCTGTAAACGTAATTTTATATGTTTTTGGCTCTGGGCCATAGATACACATTTTCCCAAATCATAGTCTAAAATAGCAGACAATAGCAGAAAAAAAAATATTTGCTCAAATAAAGGAGGGGACAAATAGTGCCAATAGGTACCCTCGGGAAAATTGTAATTTTAAAGGATTTGTTAATAAAATTGTTTAACTTTCTTATTTTTCCATCAGGAGTATCTTAAGCGATGTTCAACCTACGGCAACACGGCAATTCAATTGACCACACGGCGGCTCAGACACCAAAGGCACGAATTTGCGCTGAGTGTTGGCGGAAATAACAACGAAAGGGTGCGCGTTGTATCCACGAACAAACGCGAGG
Organism: Heterodera carotae; assembly: GCA_024500135.1. NCBI lineage: Eukaryota > Metazoa > Nematoda > Chromadorea > Rhabditida > Heteroderidae > Heterodera > Heterodera carotae. The sequence continues at coordinate 3,151 of JAKKIK010000923.1, read as the reverse complement.
GAAAGCAAAAGGCAGCGCAGGCAATGCTGAAAAAGTTGCACCCGAATGTATGTCATTTTTTATACATTAGGTTGCTATAATGGTGTGATGCCAGTTCGTACAATACTAAATAAAAACATTTAGTAGTCTTCCTCTAAATCCCGTATTTGTTAAGAAATTTGTCCCATAAATTGGAGAAGGCCCCTTTTCGAGGTATGGATTTCTGTCGGCATCGCTAGTCAGTGATCGCACAATAGACGACCTTTTCTCTGCATCGAAAGCTGTTCGATCTTTTCTTAATTTAATCACATCAGAATTCAACATGGGGTTCTCTTCTTCGACTGTATGGTTACGAGGCACAAATGAAATTGAAAGAGGCGCGAAAATGTAAGGACAGCGTTACCAAACTGCAAGGAATTTCTGGTGAGACAGACCGAAATAAGCAAATAACACAATATTTAGCTTCTCACATTACAGAATCCAACTGTTATGAAGGGACAATAAAATGCGAATTTCAACCGAACAACATTATTTTGGAAAAACTTCGAAGTGAAATGCTTAAATTGTCTGAAGGTGTCGTTGTCCACCAAAACGAACGACAGAATTTTTGGTCGAACAGTCAACAAATGATTGAACATTTGTTGGAGAGGGCCGAAAATGGGGAGCCGAATTTGAAACAGAGAAGAAACGACTTCCAATCGGAGTTGCCCATCCTCAGCGAAGAACAGTTGCGCCAATTATCCGCAAAATTGGCGATGAAACATCCGACGGATGAAGACCTTGTGCGCATTCCACCATTAAAACTTTAATTGTATTCTGAATTAGAGATTATGACAATGACAAAAAATTAGTTTTGTGCCTCCTTCCAAAAGCATGTCTTATTGGGTTTTCATTTTGCAGGACGAAAACATTCAGTGAACAGAATTGCATCGAAAATTTAACCATAAAAACTCCCACAAAATTATTTGTTGTATTAAAGATTTCTTGATTAAGACAAAAAGCTGAAATAATGACAAATCTTAGAAATAAGGACAATGTACCCCTGATGTATAGTACCATTGGGGATAGCGCTGGTGAATCTTCTTTTTGTCCATAACACCGTTTTTTGCAAGCTTCTGAACATTTAGAGCTTTGTCTAGAAATAGTTCATAATGGTATAAATAAGGTTTTGCCCCTCATTTTGAGAAAAAAATTAATCCTCCAAAAAGAATTGTGCGTTTCTCAGGCATTTATGGTAGTTGGTCACCGACCCGACCTCTATCTCGCAGAATTTCGAGCCGTTAACCCTTAAAAAGAATTACCATTTGAATTATCGACCAAATTTCTGGAGTCCGTGTCTTGGTATTTTGCGAAAAACTCGTACTGCGACCCCTGGCGATTCCTAAATCCGCCACCATAGATGGGGTCGGCAATTTGTTGGGATATGATTTTTTTCCTAGCCAACCAAGATAAATTTGACATCGATATAAAGCATTAGCTCAGTAGAAGCCTTCAGTAAGCAAAAGCTAAGCGATTAAGCAACTCTCAAAAAAGTTGCAATTCCTAGACTCGGGGTTTTTGTCTTTTATAACATCATAACTAGGGTGAGGATTTTTAAGCGCGAAAAAGTCCATAATAAGGCCTTAAATAAGTGCGAAAATATAGCGAAACTAGCGGGTTTTTGCGCCTTCGGCGCAATACCCGCTAGAGCAACAAATTTTTAATTGTCTCTCTCTCTTTCATCTTTGCTTATTTCCTTCCTTCCTCTTCTATCTATCCCTCTCTCTCTTCTTTTCATCCTTCTCTCTCCCTCTTAGCTTATTTCATCCTTCTCTCTCTCTTTCTCCTTTGCTTATTTCCATCGCTCTCTCTCTTTCTCCTTTGCTTATTTGCATCTTTCTTTCTTTCTCTTCTATCTATCTCTCTCTCTCCCTCTTCGCTTATTTCATCCTTCTCTCTCTCTTTCCTTTTTGCTTATTTCCATCTTTCTTTCTCTCTCTCTCTTTCTCCCTCTCTCCTTTGCTTATTTCCATGTTTCTTTCTCTCGATCTCTCTTTCCCTCTTAGCTTATTTCATCCTTCTTCTACCTCTTAGCTTATTTCATCCTTCTCTATCTCTCTTTCTCCTTTCTTATTTCTTTCTGTCTCTCTCTCTTTCCCCTTTGCTTATTTCTATCCCTCTCTCTCTCTCTTTCCCCTTTGCTTATTTCCATCTTTCTTTTTCTCTCTCCCTCTTAGCTTATTTCATCCCTCTCTCTCTTTCTCCCTCTCTTTTTGCTTATTTCCATGTTTCTTTCTCTCTCTCCCTCTTAGCGTATTTCATCCCTCTCTCTCTCTTTCTCCCTCTTTTTTTTTGCTTATTTCAGTGTTTCTTTCTCTCTATCTCTCTCTCCCTCTTAGCTTATTTCATCCTTCTCTTTCCCTCTTTGCTTATTTCATCCTTCTCTATCTCTCTTTCTCCTTTCTTATTTCTTTCTGTCTCTCTCTCTCTTTCCCCTTTGCTTATTTCCATCTTTCTTTCTCTCTCTCCCTCTTAGCTTATTTCATCCCTCTCTCTCTTTCTCCCTCTTTTTTTTTGCTTATTTCAGTTTTTCTTTCTCTCTATCTCTCTCTCCCTCTTAGCTTATTTCATCCTTCTCTCTCCCTCTTAGCTTATTTCATCCCTCTCTCTCTCTCTCTCTTTCCCCTTTGCATATTTCCATCTTTCTTTCTCTCTCTCCCTCTTAGCGTATTTCATCCCTCTCTCTCTCTCTCTCCCTTTCTCCTTTGCTTATTTCAGTGTTTCTTCTCTCTATCTCTCTCTCCCTCTTAGCTTATTTCATCCTTCCCTCTCCCTCTTTGCTTATTTCTTTCTGTCTCTCTCTCTTTCCCCTTTGCTTATTTCATCCCTCTCTCTCTCTCTCTCTCTCCCTTTCGACTTTTTTTATTTCCATGTTTCTTTCTCTCTATCTCTCTCTCCCTCTTAGCTTATTTCATCCTTCTCTTTCCCCTTTGCATATTTCCATGTTTCTTTCTCTCTCTCCTTCTTTGCTTATTTCATCCTTTCCGTCTTTCTTTCTCTCTCCTTTGCTTATTTCCATCTCTCTCTCTCTCTTTCTCCTTTGCTTATTTCCATCTTTCTTTCTTTTTCTTCTATCTATGCCTCTCTCTCTCTTCTTTTCATCCTTCTCTCTCCCTCTTAGCTTATTTTCATC
>JAKKIK010000922.1:0-21328 GCA_024500135.1 Heterodera carotae | reverse complement strand
TTTCCAACTATGTCAGGGACATCCCAACTTGTCCCCCTCCAAGCAGGTCCTAAGCTCTGCTGGTGGCCAGAAAAAAGTTTTCTTCAGAGCGACTGAACGGAAAACCCGCAACTCAGTCCCTGGGCCTCACCTGTCCACCCCCTCGAAAAATCTATAGTTTTCCTGAATGCGCATCCAAAAGTTGCTTAACCCTTCCACCGGTTTCGGGGCCCTTCGGGCCCCCCGTAAGCTCAAATTAGTTTTGACAGCGAAACTCCTTGTCTATATAACGTATATATAAAGGGATGGAATTGGCGGCGGGTCGCGGGGATGGCCACAGGTGGACAAAGGCAGGCAACGCAATAAATGGAAGGCCATACTGACTGACTGACTGCTGTGATGGCGGACATAAAGTGGGTAAGATGCCCCCTTGGGGACGATTGCCTGGTTGGGATGGATTTGGCGGGTGGGGGGGGGGGGAGGGAATTGTCAAAGTGATCATTGGAAACGGATGAATTGAAGGCAGGCAATCCATTCCATTCATTCAGCTGATATTATGTAAAAGATGAAGCAATTTGTGAATATTTTGAATCAAAATTCGAATAAATTAGACTTTCAAACCAAAAGGGCCATAAATTGGTTGAGAGCGATCACTGATCAGAAACAGCAAGGAATGCAAATTGGGAAAGGTGAGGGAAAATTGCGGCGGGACAGTGAAGAAAAGTTGGATAATGACACATTTTCTTGGCCGGAAAATGAATGAATCAGTGATTTTTGCATTGTATTTAATATTAATCAAATCATCCGCCGTTTTCAATAATTTTTGGACACACTTTCCCCCCTCCCCCAATTCCAATCAATCGCTGCTCAAAACGACCCAACCCAAACAGAGTCAAACAATTGTTTTTTAAATGCATAATAATTATAATAAATCGTTTACTTTTGGTTGATGCGGCAGTCGTCGGCACAATTTCTGCTGCCACCATTTGTTGTTGTTTTTGCCGTTCGCCTCCTCCTCCTTCTCCGCCTCCTCCTCCTTCTCCGCCTCCTCCTCCTTCTCCGCCTCCTCTTTCTCCTCCTCCTTCTTTTTCGCCTCCTCTTTCTCCTCCTCCTTCTTTTTCGCCTCCTCTTTCTCCTCCACTTTCTTCTCCTGCTGATGCTTCTTCTGTCTTTGCCATGCCATCGCCAACTCCAATGACATTTTGTCCTTGTGTTTGTTGCTGCTGCTGCTGCTGTTGTTGATCGCCCTTTCCGATCAGCAACTCTTCTTCTTTTTCTTCCTCTCCTTTTTGCTCCTTTTTGTCTTCCTCCTCTTTTTTGTCCTCCTTTTCCGTCTCCTCTTCCCCCGACCCTTCGTCGTCCTCTTCCTTTTCATGTGCCAATGTTTTGCCCTTTTCTTCCGTTGCTGACGAATAACTAAATCGCCAGAGGGAGGAAGATGAAGCCGCCGGAAGAGGAAGATGAATGGTGTAAGACGGGGCGGGGATGAACACGACGAAGATGAAGCAGAAGATGAACAGCACAAATTGGAGACGAATGCCCATTATTATTACTGTACAAAATTATGTCCTATAATGCTTCAAAGTGATACAATTATTATTGTATGATTTATGCCATTTTTTATTTAATTTATTATGGAAAATTGCAATGTCTAAAAAGCATCTTTTTGGCTGAAGAATGGATGCGATATTGGGTAGATATTTAAAAGATTGAACGGAGTCTGAAACGGGACGGAATAAGAGGCAAAAGGGGCGCCAACCCAACGCATTCCGCCACCCAAACTCCCCCCGCCCCCCGCCTTCCAACCCAAACTTTCCCCGTCCCCCCCCCCCCGCCCGCTATAATCGTCCCGCGCACTTTTACTGAAAGGCATTTGGCAGTGCTCTTGCCCCCTGCCTGCCCCACCTTCGTCTTCATCATCCTTCGACATTCATCATCCATTCATCCAACCCATCATCATCTTCAATCCCCAACTTATCTCTCCTACCCCCGCCCGTCTCCCATGCCCCCGCCCCTTCGCGACGTTCTATCCGTTTGCCTTTGCTCAGCCTCAACCGCATTCTTCCACCCACCCACCCACCCCATTCATTCATTCATTCACTCAGTCACTGATCCATTTCCCGCTCACTTCATTTCTTCATTTCTTCCTTCCGTTGTCCCTTCCTTTCCTTCTTTTGGTGCCATCGGCGCATTTCCTTTAATTTGATTTTGGCTACCTTTTGGTGATGAGAAATGATTACATTTTTTATCAAATCAGGGCCAATACATAAATGCAAATAAAAATACATTGCCCTGGAAACACTGAGATAATCAGACCAAAAAGAGACAAATACGGACGACTTCAATGCTTTTGTGCGATGGTCGATGGGACGACGGACGCGTGGGGATGGGGCGGCATTGGAATGACAGTTAAAATTCGGGACGCTAAGCATTGGCCAATGGTGGCGAAATGAAAGATTATTGGGGGGGGGGGGCGAAGGCAATGAGTGAATGAATGAATGACTTTGACATTTTGGCCGCTGATTTTGAGTGAGTGAGTGGACGGACGGACCTTCGGACACTCAAAATGACGCTCACAGTGAATAGAGCGATCGGCGTCCTCCTTAAACCCCCCTCGGCGGTCCATTACCCCCCCCCCCCCGCCTTCCCTTCCCCCCAATCCTCCCCCCTTCCCCCCCTCTCCCTCCTTGCCCCTCTTTAGCCAACCCTCCCCCTCCTTTACTCTCTCTCCCCCGCCCACTCTCTTGGCCAATTAATCAAATTATTAGTGCTAATTTATTACACAAAAAGGATTTGCAAATTTGAAAATTATTAGTTATGGCAAAAATTCAAAGGCATAAAAAAGAGAAAAATTCAAATGAATTGAAATCAGTTGGAATCGCATATGTTCAGATCATTTGCGCACACGACTACACCTATGTATAAACAAAACATCGTTGCTTCCTTCCTTTCCTTCCTCTCTTCCTCCCTTTCCTTTCCTTCCTTCCTTCCTTTCCTTCCTCTCTTCCTCCCTTTCCTTTCCTTCCTTCCTTCCTTCAAAGTTTTGTTCCTTTTTGTCCCTTCCTCATTCATCTTCTTTCTTGACCTTCTCTTCCTTTTCGGTGTTCCTCCGTCGGTGCGCTTCGGCGCCCGCCTCGGCGACCTTTTGCACTTGCGGCATCACTTCGTCGTTTACGAACTCTTTGAACTGCTCGAATTTGTGCTTAATCGTCGGCAAGGCTTTCTAAAGAACAAAACACAAATTCGTTTTCAATGAATGCCTTCGTTTTGTTTTGGTTTAGTGCCCGCCTCTTCCACCCATTGCTGCATTTGCTCGTGCGTCTCCGGGTCCTGCAGCGTTTCTTTGGCGCCATTGAACTTTTCACGAACGGTTGGCGCCGCTTTGTCGCGCAACCAATCGGCGGCCTTATTTTTTTTTGGGGGGGGGGGGGAATTAAAAAAATAACAAATTTAATTGACTAATATTTTCAATGAATTTTTTGTCGTTTGTTTTTTCACTTACGCCAACAATTTTTTCATGCGCACTGTTCGCAAAATCATCCCACCAGTCACAATCGCTGGCTGTGCTCATTAAGAGGAGGAAAAAAAGTGAAGCGAAATTATGACGGACAAATGTTGGCATTGGCATTGGATAAAAGGTTAATGTTAACGGAAAAGGGCTAAAATGTGAAAAAGCGACACTCAAATTTTTTAATTCAATTGAATAAATTACAATTTGGAGTTCGTCCCCGACATATTTTTTGTGCACTTTTTTACCATAGTGTACACTGCAATTGTAATGTGATGTGTGCTTAAATGACTTTCTATGTGCTCTCCCCGATTGAATGCCCATTTTCCCAGGCAAAATCCCTTTTTGCTCGAAGGCGCGAAACTGCCCGGAGATGGCTGTTTAGTAATAATAAGTAATAAACGATAAAAAGCGAAACTTCCCAATTTATAAGGCTTTTCACGGTTTGTTTAATCACTTACTTCTTCTTAGATTACTAAATTCAAGACTTGGCTATGTATCCAAAAATATACACCGAAGCACATCTGAGGACCGCAAATATGCAAGCCGGCGGGAAGAGATGGGATAGATGGTAGAGGATAGGATGAGAGTAGAGGGAGGGCATGGAATAGGGGGATAGTATGGAATAGGGGGAGAGTAGAGGGGATGGGATAGGGGGATAGTAGTATGGAATAGGGGGAGAGTGGAGGGGATGGGATAGGGGGATAGTAGTATGGAATAGGGGAGGGACGGACTAAAGGGAGGCGGGAGGGGCGCTGTTCTGCTGCAGTTGGTAATGATCTGATCGATTTGCATTGAATTATTGGGCGATTGTTGAATCAAATCAAATCAAGATTGGTTTAGTTTATTCATCTTAATTAGCTATATTACATATTTAGCTAAACAACGGCGGATGGTGCAAATGAATGCTGCTGGACTTTATGTGATTGCTCTGCTCGCTCTTTTGACAAAAATGAGTCACCCCCCAAAATCGTTGTAAGAGAAAGACCCAAAAATGCTTATATGTACTGGTAGATAAGGAAAATGGCGAGACGGAAGAGAATATAAGTGGAAGTGATCAAACAGACACCGACTGCTGTTGGTGGAAGTGTGTGTTTGCCCTAGGCAATTTGTCGGGGAATTGCGCTAGTCGCCTCAGGCACAATATTTAACATATAAAAGCAAAATTTGGACGAAGCAAAATCAAAACCAAAGAATTTAAATGACAGCGAGAAATATCATGGGATAAATGGGAATTTTTTTTGAAAAAAAATGAATATTCGAGCAGTGAAATGAAGGAAAATGGATGAATGAATCATTTTGGGACGTTAAAATATGTAAAAAAAAAGTGAATGAATTGCCAGCAGAGGAGACTCAATGTGAAAGAACGAATTAGGTAGACGACGATGAGCGGCTTCTCCAGGATAATCAGCAGTGTCCATTATTGATTGGTTCACATTTTGCATTCATTGATCGCTTTGTCTCCCCTATCCGTTCATTTTCATCTTTTGACCACATTTTTCGTCGATGCCCTCTGCCGCCGCGGCTGTTGTTGTTCGTAGCCCGACTGCAGTCTCGGAGGAGCGCAATGGTCGCATCCGCCGTCTCGTCCGGGTTCTCCGTGTCGGCCTGGCATTCCCTTAGGCCCATTCAGTCCGGTTCTTCCGGGCTGACCGTAGACACCCTAAATTCCCAAATTGTGCGTTGTTAATCAACAGAACGGCAAACGGGCTGTCCAGCTGGTCCACTCGGTCCCTGCTTCCCAGGAGGCCCGTCTCGCCCGGGTGGTCCGAGAGATCCGTCCAGACCGGGCAGTCCGGCTGCACCCCTCGCCGCTGGTAGATCAATCAACTGATTTATTTATTGGGTGCCTTTTAATTTTCAATGTTAATTTATCTATTACCTTGCCCGGCTCCCCCTTAGGGCCAGCGGGGCCATTCGGGCCGTGTAGTCCAGGCAAGCCTGGCGAGCCGGGCAAACCTGGAGGGCCCTTCTCTCCAGCTAAAGTTTGTTTTGCGGTACGAATTATTTTATTCTTTTTTTTTAACATTTTCCCGCTCTTCCCGGCAGTCCGGGCGCTCCATTTGGCCCTTTTGGCCCCTGCGGGCCTTTTGGGCCGGGCGGTGCTTGAGGACAGTCAAAACACCTAAATAAAATTAGATTTGGTGTAAAAAAGACTCAACTCTAGAGATACCATTCTTGTTCCGCTAAACTCGCGCCGGGTATTCCATCCGCTCCGCGTAATCCGGTTTTCCCCTGCACACCGTCGGGTCCAGCCACGCCTGGCTGAATTCGGGAGGAAATGATGTTTTAAGCGTACTTTTACGGACAGGTCCGGGTTGGCCAATTGGTCCTGGCTCGCCGATTGCGCATTGGCAACATTGGGAAGAAGTTGTTGAAAGCAAATATGGATTTATGATGGGCATTCGCGAAAGGCCAAATGACGCTGCATTGGATGAGCTTGCTCTAAGCTTAGCCCTCCGTCGAAGTTCTGCCTTTGGCTGCTCAATGGCGTTCACATTCTTCGGCCTTCCCCCAATCCAATCCGAGTCGAAAAGCGGACCTTCCACGTGGGAATGGCGTGGAATACGACGGTTTGCCTGCGGTATAACAATCTGAAGAAGACGTTTTGATTTTAGAAAATTATTATTATTTTATATATATTTTTGCCTATTCCGAAAGGTCACTGACTCGTTCAGTGTGTTCATATTCCGTCCACAAAGCATCTGCTTCAGTGAGACAAGAAGCCAAATCGGTGCCAAAAGTGGATTGGATCCATTGAATGTAACAATAGATCAGTGGGACCAGCAAAACAGTTGTGATCGTTGCCACAGTGCTAAAAATGGATTGCATCCGAAAACAAAACGACCAAACAGAACGTCTGCTGCCTCAACCAACCCAAGTGCCACACTGACAAAGGCCGTCACCCGAAGGCTTTCAGCATATTCGAGACGCGCTTTGTGTGACTGCTGCTGCTGCTCCTTCTGTTTACCTTCCATTACTCGGGAGAAGAAAATAGCTGACTGATTGGGAAATGCTTTTAAAGAAAGAGAGAAAGAATGCACAAAAGCAAAAAGTTTACTTTTAATGGATATGGGACCGAAGAAGGGAAGGAGCGGACGCAGGCTGGCAAAACCAGATTAATAAGTTGAAGGGGAAGATAGCGGTGACTGAATGAATGAAAAACAAAGCAATAGAGGAGGGATAAACAAATGGGGACAATTGATCGGCTAACTTGTGGGTTGAAAATATAGGTAATAAGCAAGGGCAAAGTTACATTATCTGTGTGCAAAAAGCCAGGTTTGTAACTTGTTCTTGTTAATATGTACAAGGATCTTTGAAATAGTTAGCAAGTTTGAAGAAATTAGCTAACTAATCCAAAAAGAGTTTGATGACCTAAAAAACATCGAGGCCGAAGTTTCGATCTGTCGTACCGTATCCTTATTGAAGGTTTCAAATAATGCTTCTTTCTTTGGCGATGTGTTTGATGACTGTATTTCGTGGTTCGTTTTTTTTCTAATGCATATCTGAAAAGTGTTTCATCATTGCCATTGACATACATAGAAAACCAACTTGATATTTTAGCTCATTATCCTTTTTGCTAGTCTATTAAACATCACTACAAAGCAATCCTGGACGCCATTCATTTCTTTGTACCCGAAGTCAGTCAGTTTTTTTATTCATGGTATGACAGTTATTTTCTCGTTCCAGGACATGAAAAGACAGCTTGAACCAATGGACCAACCCCAGGGCAGAGTGACTTCCGGAACGAAGCGATACCGAGCTGATGGCTACAACGATGCTTTGGCTGAAGGGAAATTTGAGCTTCGTCTTTTGATACCGACGAAATCTGCCGGTGCAGTCATTGGCAAAGGTGGCGAGTCGATCAAATCGCTCCGTGCCAAGGTTTTTTATTCGAAATTATTTAATTTTTCTGGTTGAGATTTCAGTCCGTTCTTTTTCCGAAGCTATCCTAAAATTATCAGTTGTTCTTGCCTTCATTCGGTTACAATACTTTCTCGAAAATGCATTGCAGTAACACAAACTGACTGCACTCTCTATTCTATCCTTTTGTTCATATAAGCCTTTTTTAAATAGATTATTTGAGCCCTCCCTTTAGTACGATGCCATTGTAACCGTCCCCGACCGAAGCACTCCCGAACGGTAACTCCCATTCCCGTCCTCCAAATCCTGATTTGGTGGGAAATGGGAATCTTGAATGTCATGACACAATCCAATGTCCGTTCCGCTCGCCAAACCAATGACCACTCCACCCGAAGCCTCACCACCGGTTTATTCCTACCAAGAATTTTGCTTCAGCGAAAAAACGAAGAGCTGTATTTTGAGATTTATTAAATTTCAGACAATAAAATAAAAACAAATTTTAAAAAAATCGAATGTTCGCTTGTGATAAAAAAAATTCAGCATTTTGACCGTTGTTTGCGCACAAGAGAAGCTGGCTGATTGTTTTTCGGAGATCTTGGAGAAGCTCGCTGAAGTTATTTCTAAATTTTGATTAAATATAGGGAAAAAATTCTCAGGACCAAGGACGTGATGACGTGGATGTGCGTGTGATTGTCCATCAATCGCATGCCGGCGCCATTATTGGCAAGCAGGGCAGCAAGATAAAGGAGCTTCGAGAGCTGATGCAAGCGCACATCAAAGTGTTTCAGGAGTGCGCGCCACAATCCACAGATCGCGTTGTTCTCATCACTACTCAACAGTACGAATTTAACATAAAGAAAGTTATAAAACTAAACCATTATTCTTTAGGGCTAAAATGTCTGATGCTATCAAAATTCTGATGGAGTTTATGCGCGAGGTTTGTGAAATTGAAATTTATGCTGGTGATCATCGGTTTCTTTAGGTGCCGATTAAAGGACCAATAAAACCATACGACCCGAGTAGCCATGACCCACGCATTGTGCCGTGCTATGGGGGCTTCAGTGGACCAATGCCACCGCCTCCAATGGGTGGCCCACCGATGGGGGGGATGCATGGAGGAGGCGGTTAGTCCTTATCAGGATAAATAGGGCGGAAACCTTTATGGTCAAACGAAAGGAAACGATGGGTTATAGTGAAAAAACGACGAATCGATTTAACAGGTTATGCAGGTTTTGGTGGACCACGTGGCGGACCACCTGGTGTGCCGGCTGGGATGGGGATGCCGGGCGGCTTTATGCAAGAGCAAGTGACCACTACCCAAGTAACGATTCCCAATGAGTTGGGTGGCACAATCATCGGAAAAGGCGGAGATCGCATCAATCGGTTGTGGTTTCGTTTGCTTTTATTGATTCAATTTTTATAAATTATTAAATGACACAGAATTCGGGCTGAGTCGGGCGCTCGAATTGAGATTGGAAACGCTTATGGGAACGAAGAGCGTATAATCACCATAACGGGCAGTCCGCATCAGATACAGTCGGCCCAATATTTACTCCAACAAAGGTCCGTAATTTCGATATGGTATTATTTATTTTGTTCGCATTATTTAGCGTGCGCACTTCCGAGGCCGGCCGTCGTTACCTTCGTGAGCAGTGTTAAGTCGTTCATTGTTTAGAGTATTCGCATCAACGATTGGGGGCTGTCCAATGATACTAAGATCGTAAATTGTCTCTTTGCTTATCTGATGAATAAAAAGTGACTGAATGAACATTTTTTTGGTTTATGTTGGTTTGCAGTTACTTAATTAAAGAGGCCATTTGTGCGAAGTTCGTGCGTTTTATTTAAGCATTATGGCAGCCTCATTGCCTCCTTTGCTATTGCAGGTACTTGTGTACTTTTGATTTGGCATGGGCTTAGGATTTGCGGTTGGCTCTAACTGGTGTTTTTTAGCGTTTGAAAAGTCGTGGAATTGTCTCGGCTAAGGATGGCAAGTCAAGGGGTCTCATATTGGATACTTTAAACTGGCAAAAATACTAAGATGGCGAGGAAGTTTTCGCTGAGAGTTATGATCAAGACGACGAGTTGGTTGGTCATTTTAAGCAGCTCACTTTTGCAAATAGCATCTATCAGTTGTTTCTAATTGTAAAACCCGCGATAATTTGTAGAAATCGGATGTTTCTCGTGAGAAATTCCGCGGCGGTGCCCCGGGTTGCCCCAATAAGCACAATCCCTTCCATATTTGCGCGGAATTCTGTTTTGATCATTGGCAGGAGGGCTTTCCCGAAAATCGGTAAATGAGTCAATGGGAAACTATTTAATATATCAGAAAATAAAACATTAAGTTTGTCCGAGAGGTATATGGAGCAGCGGAGCAAGATGTTACGTAATTATCCGCTACCAAAGGATTGGACCGAAATTTACGACCCGGGGATGAGACGACATTATTATTGGAACCAATTGACCGACGAGGTCCGACCATTAATTTTCAATATTGTCCTTGTTTTTAGAGTCGAATTCGAAAGGCTCCTTTTAGGTCTGTTGGCTGTCTCCAAAGCATCCAAAGGCCGTAATTTCGGAAGCGGCAGCAAAAATTGCGAAGGGTACAACTTTTTGCACATTATTGCATATTGACCAACTCGTTGTCAGAGACATGGAATATGTGCAAAGTTGACCATAATGAGAGCGACAGAAGCGGACGAAGAGGGGGACGAGAAAGTGATGAAAGAGAGGGCTCGGAACGCAGGGGAAGAGAGCGATACAAAGGCAAACGGACAAAGGTCGAAAAAAAGGCGGGCAAAAGGGAAGTGCAGATAATTTTTTGGTTTTATTTCGGTTTTACAGGACTATGAGCTTGCCTTGCCGGACGAAAGCGATGAGGAGGAACGCCGACCGGTGGTTGAGATGAATGAACGTGACAAACTCAGTAAGATTTTTTCCTATTTTTGGTTACATTTTTTTTTGTTCCCATTAGAACGCGCAAAACGACGCGGCATTGATCCGATGGATCCGTCTGCGTATGGCGACGCTCCGACAGGCGGCTGGACATCTGGATTGAGAGAAGTAAGCCCCAGGCTGAATTATGGGTTCTGAAACTCCCTTTGCTCGCCATTCCCCGTTATCTTTGTCAAGAGCCAATGTGTGGCATTCATTCGCAATATTTTAGGACCAGGAAGTGAAGACCGGAGTGGATGTGACGGCATCTGGACCGGTGAACATTTTTCGGGCCTTCTTTTTTTATTGCCTTTCATTTCTCACAGCTCTTCCAACAACGTCCTTATCCTGCCCCCGGAGCAATTTTGCGCAGACAAAATCCCGATTTGTACAAGAACAAATGAATCCTTTTGTCATGGAAGTTCATTTTTCAAGTATTCCGCTTTTGATTCGCTACGATATTTAATAAATGACTCTTCATTTTGATTTCATTTTTATGGTCATTTGACCCTATTATATAGATTACTGTTTCCAATATAATTTATTTCGCCAACAATTTTTTCGGGTCAATGGATCATTTGTCGGCTGATACTTTCTCTGTGGAGACGGCTCCTCCTCTGATCTTACAAAAGCATTCCAAGCTGATCAGAACTTGTTTGGATGTTTTGCCAAGTGATTATGCCGTTTTTCAAAGCACAAAGTGCGCTCTTCACCATTGCCGATAGGTAGAAAAAAATTTTGAATTGTTATTTTAGGCCCACGATTCTCTTCTTCATGCTCTCTGGATTGGATCTAATCGGCCAATTGGATACAGTCATTGACCAACAAAGACGCAAAGAAATAATCGATTGGGTTTATGCTCTTCAACTCCCACAAAGTGATGACTGTAAGTTGAATAACTAAAAATTCCAAATTACCTAAGGCGTAGGGTATCGTTTGTGCAATTTCGGCGAAAATGGAGCTGGCACTACGTTCCCCCCTTCCCCGTCGTTTTTGCTGGTGCTTCTGTTGACCCTTTTCATTGCCAGACAAATGTTCGCACTACTTTCCTTCCTTTCTCTGTCAGATTCTTCCCCCCGTCCTTGTGGTGGCTTCCGTGGCTCCGTTCTCTGTTCCTCTTCCGCTGACCTTTGTCCCTACGACTCTGCCCACCTTGCCCAAACGTACACATCCCTCTGCGTTTTGCTCATTCTCGGCGACGACTTGTCGCGTTTAGACCGTCGTGCCGTCCTCAATAGCGTCGCCGAGTCTCAGGGCGAGGACGGAAGGTGCAACGGCTATTCTTGCACTATGACGATATTTAAATGCTTTGTTAAGTTTTTTTGGGAATTGTGATCGGGACAGTGAAAACGACATGCGATTTTTGTTTTGTGCCTGTGCAATTTGTTATATTCTCGACGACTTCTCTCAAATTGGTGCGTTCTGCTGATCGGTCTTCAATGTGTACTTTGTCCATTTTCGGATGTTCCCCCTTTTTCAGATATTCCTTCTCTGTTGGGCTTCGTTCGACGTTCTGTCAATTATGACGGTGCCATTGCACAAGGGCCGACCCTCGAAAGCCATGGCGGCTCCTCATTCTGTGCAGTTGCTTCTTTGTACCTAATTGGTCATCTTTGGGACGACTCCGTTTTGGACAATGCCCAAATTGAGCGGTTAAAACGTTGGGCAGTTCTTAAGCAGGAGGAGGGCTTTCATGGCCGAACCAACAAATCGGACGACTCGTGCTATGCTTTTTGGATGGGCGCTACTCTTTCGGTACAATAATTTTGTCGTTTTTTTTTAAATTTTTTCTAAGATGCTCAATGCCCTTCCGTTGGTCCATTGGCCCGTTTTGCGTTCCTTTCTGTTGCGTGTGCAGGACTCGACTATCGGAGGCTTCCGCAGACATGAGGACTCCTCCCACTCGGACCTTTTGCACACCTATTTCTCGTTGGCTGCCCTCGGATTATTCGGCGAACCGTCCATTCGTCCGCTGTTCATCCCACTGAACATTTCCGCTCGAACGCATGAACATTTGCTGCGAATTCGGCACAGATGGAACAACAAAGGAAATGCACAGAATGAAAACGAAACAAAGGGATAAATGGTGCCAAAATAAAATTTTTAGGGAGGGCAACAATCAAATGCCGGGGCAAACCAACTAGATTTGCCGGCATTTTTACTTAATTAGCAAGGGTTTAGCCAGGTCTTAGGTGCCGCAGTTGAATCCATTTTCTTCAGTGCTTTAAGGGGAGAGGAATAAAGTGATTGTGGAAGTGAATCGAAGAGACTCGAATATGGAAACGAATTTTAGTTACCTTCGTGGGACGAAATATTATTTTCTGGGGTGGGGGGAGTTTAGCAAAACCCTAATCTCCCGGCTATGCCCTTGCTTATTTGTTAGTCTCTCATTCGGCATCATAAATTTGATTGGATATCGAGTTCCACCCAATCCGCAATTTTTCACTTTTTACCTTTGCTTCATTTGCCAACAATAATTTTTGTTGCTTTTTCAATTATATTATTATTATTGTTCATTGCTTTTTAGAATTCACATGAAAATGATCTTTTTGTATTTCCACAATTAAAATGACAGTTTGTTGAGTTCTTCTCTTCTGGGTCTCACATTATGCATTTTTTTTTATTTGTTGTCCAAAATATTCCTTTTTACATACCTATATTATTCATTGATCTGCGGTCCACTTTACATTTTTATCATTTATTTCGGGTTCATGTAAAAATGCAACACATTTCTCACAAATGCCAAAAAAAGTCATGCCACGATCGTACCCAACAAAATTGTGCCGATTCGCTTTACTCTTGTTTCTGCTGCTCGTTTGGCATTTTCCCATCAAATTGCTGCCTTTGTGAATCTGAAAGAGTGCCGTTTCCACCATTTCCGTCTGTGCTTCATTTTCCCACTGACCCCGTCCGAAGCGAACGAATGTTTGTGCCCGCTTTCCGAAGCGTACAAAAGTCTGTGCCCTTTTGCCGAATCGGACGAATGTTTGCGCTCTTTTCGCCTTTGACCCCATCCCTTCGACCATTTCATCCTCAGCGGCATCGTTTTGACTGTCCATGGACCGTTCCAGTGGGAAATTTGCTGGGAATACAACATAAACAGGAGAATTTGGCATCGATGAAAACATTTGGGGCATTGGTCGTCCAAACGATGCCATCGGTACGGCAACGGAGTCATCTTTAGGATAAATGAATCATTGGTGGCACTTTCAAATGCATTCATTGTCTGCCTTTGACGAATTGTCCGTGCCATTCATTCACTATTCCCCAATTGTCCTCACTTAGCCTTACTTTAACCAATTCGAATTCTGTCCCTTAGTACTCTACTCTAAGTGCATTATCCCTTTGGCTGCCCATTTATCTCATTTTTACCTTTGCCCCCCCCCCGTCTCTTCCGCTTGCTTTATCCCCCAGCAGCAGTTTCCTTTCATCTTTGGTATCACTTTAATCCCCCTCCCGCGGCCACCTTTTTGTGGAATTAATGGACTGGCGGCAGTCATTGAGATATGGTGGACGGCGAATAACGTCATCGTCGTTGGCAATAGCAGCAAGAACAGTTTTTGACTGAGGGATGCCGACATGGAAGAGGAGACGCTGGAAAAAGTCATTCTGAGGGAAAATCAGTGATTGGTTGGACGAGCGGAGGATGGCAAAAAATTAGTGGCCAAAACTAAAAGAGAGGGGAGGGATTTAAAAGGATTTAAATTAATGAAAACATTCGATGAATTCTTACACTCTTTTGCTTACAAAAATGCACATTTTGTGTACTGTCATTAAAATGTTTTCAGCTGTCTCTATGGACAGAGCAATGTGGCATTGGAATTAGTGAATTCATTTTTAAATGGGACTGCTTTAGGGGGCGGCTACAAACTTTTCAGAATGGGGAAAAAGCACAATGGACGAGACAGAACATCGCCCGAGGGAAAGGTGGAAAAATTAATTAATTTGTCAAAAATATGATGGCGGGGCAACTGAATCCATTTTGTATTTGCATATAAATAAATCCGTTAAAATGCCACTTTAAAAGAGACCCCTAACAATTCAAAGGATGCAATTTGGCACTTTTGTTCATCAGAATTGAATAAAGAGAGGAAAATCTTTTCTTAGAAAGGGTTTTTGTTCCCATTTTTAGTAAAAGCAAAAGGGAAGAAGCAGCATTCTAATACAAGTTGCTGCATCCCTTTAGCGGGTCAAATAAAATATTCAATTTTGCATTTGAATAAATTAACACTTTTAGCTATTTCTGTGGGAATTCATTCGTTTGTCCCTTTTTATGGCTTTGCCCCTCACTTTACTTTCCTTTTTCTTCGCAACATTTAATTTACATAATAATTATTTTTACATTTTTCTAAAATAATACGAAATGCAAAAAGGGCAACGCATCTCCTAAAATGTCGGATGAGGTAAAGCCTGCTTCAGGCAACTGAATTTGGTCGAAAAGACTAGCAAAAAGGGCGGAGTTAGCTTTAAGCAAAAAGCTAATTAATTGTTTGACAATTCGCAAAAAAAAAAAGTTTACGGCCGCCCAAAATAAAACGATGCATTTGATTGACATCAATTTAAATTGGTTTTTGCATTTATGCCAATGCCAACCAAAAGTGTTAGCGAAACGATTGGAAGCATTGAAAAAGGGTAATGGAAACCTGAGAATTTAATTGGTTTTAACACATAGAAGAAGGCAAATATGTATTGTGTGTGGTGTTTTGGCACATTTAAGAAGAAAACTAACACACTCGGCTCATTTAATGTTTATTCGAGACATTTTCGTCGAAATAATGCCAAAGGGGGATTAGTGCCAAAACTAAAACAGTGATATTTCTGGAGGATGCCATTGTTTGGTTTGGTTGATCCATCGTTTGGCATCCATTTTGGCACTGACTTAAATGAATGAATGATGTGAATTGAAGAGTCAGAGGTATAAATAATTTTGTACAACTAACAATAACCCAATGGAATGAATGAATGAATGAATTATAGGCAATGGTTTTATGGGGGAAAAAGTTACCCCCGGGGGGTGAAAAAATATTTTGGAAGGCTATGACAAAATGACGGAAAACGAATTAACAAATTTATTGTTGGTGGAAGTAATTGTGCATTATTTTAATAGCCAAACAAATGCTTAGCAAAGCCTTGACAAATTGAATTTGGGTACAATAAATAAGACAGAACTCACAATTTGAAGGACAATTTTATGAAGTCGATGAGGGAGAATGAAAATAACAACGAAAAGTGCATTTATTTGCCCAATTTGAGGTGGCGAAAGGTATTGGTCCGCTTGCTTCATGTTAAGGTGAATTTGGGGGGGGGGGAAAACTTTTCGTTCGTTGTCCACCGCTTTGGCTGAATGAATGCAATTTGGTAAAATAGCCCGGAGAATGGCACTGTGCCCTTCCCCTCCTCCCCCCCGTCCCCCCGGGGGTAACAATCGACGGTAGTTCGGTCGACCCCATCAAATTTGTTATGCAGTGGGTTGGGAAAGAACAGAAAACAATAAACAATGGCGGAAAAACTCAAATTTTTTTGGACGCAAAAGCGTAAAAGGGCTTTGTGGAATTTTATGTAAAAAGAGGAAAAGTTAAAAGTGAGGGAATGGCACGAAAAGAATTTGGCAAAAAGTCGGAAGTTAAACAAACGCACCAAAAATGAGAAGGATCGAAGGACTTTTTGAGAGCAAAGATATGTTCGGCTGAGGATAATGTGCCAATTGTGACGAAAAGGAAATTGGAAGAAATGCCAAAAAAGAACGGACGGAAACGGACGAACAAAGAAAGAAGAGGCACCGACCGAAGTATGACGAAACTGAATGAATGAAACGGGCGGAAGGGATTGGAGGGAAAGACAAAATAAAATGGAAGAAATTGGAGGGACGAGAACAGAGGATCAGGCCATAAATGGCACTGACATAGGGTAATCAGAGAGAGAGAGAGAGAGATAAGAGATAGAGAGAGATGAGGGAGAGGAGAGAGAGAGAGGGGCGTCGTCAACTCAATTGGTAGGAAACTTAGTTTTTAGTTTCATTTTATGAAATATTGAGAGTCTTTTGAAAGCTCTTCAAGTTTATAAGCTGATGAATAAGCAGAGCTAAGAGATGGAACAACTCTTGAAAACGGTTGTGATTTAAAAATGATCTATAAATCGGCTATTATTTTCAGAAAGCGCTATTTTCCTGAAGCTGAGTTGATCGACAAACAGACCTTTTTTCCCTTCAGTACGGCACTGTTTAGTCCGCCATTTAACCGCTTGGCCAAGTGGTTAATGCCCGGACTTAACAGGATGAAAAGGATGACATCGGAGGCGGATAAGAGGGATTAATGGGATGAATGAAAGGAATAAAGGCAGAAAAGGGATTAATGGACGGCATGAAACGATTTAGGAGAGGAGAAGTCAATTTACTTATACTTTTTTTTAAGTGCGTCATAAATGCAAATTATGAATTTTGAGCTAATCACTCCACTTTAGCCATTGAAAAATTATTGCATAATGAAGTGGAGGAGAAGAACGCATTAATTATTTATAGAGCCATTCATTCCATTGAAGAAAAACTGAATAGAAAAGCATTGGCATCAACTCTTACAACTTTGAATAAAGCGGGGGGAGTGCTCTTCAAATGTCATTTGGTAACCGAATTAGGAAATACGTCCATGAATGGGGCGGGGTTAAGGTGAAAAGCGTGGGATGGTTGGAACGCGGGACAGAATGGCATTGATGACCGAGAATTCCAATTAAAGCGGAATTGGCAAAATAGTTGAGGAAAAGGAGGGGAGGTGCGAAGAGAGGACGCGGGGTGGGAAACCGGGAGAGAGGGCAAGGGTGAGGGAACGGCAATAGAGGGGAGGGTGGGGGAAACGGGCAGAGAGGGGGGGGGGGGGGGGGGGGGCGGGGATGGGGGGGAAGGGGGGGGGAGGGGGGGGGGGAACGGGGGGGGGGGGGGGGGGGGGGGGGGGGGGGGGGGGGGGGGGGGGGGGGGGGGGGGAGAGGGGGATAGAGGGGACGGGATGGAAACGGTGAGAGAGAACGGGGTGGGATGGACGGGGAGGGTAGGGAGAACGGGGAGAGTATGGAGTGGGGGAGGGGGCAGGAGAGTGTGGAATGGGAGGAGGAGGGGGGGGGGGGGGGGGGGGGGGGGGGGGGGGGGGGGGGGGGGGGGTATTCGTTCGGCGGGCTTTCCCGGAATTCTTCGCCTTTTTATTTTTGGCATAATGTTTTGGTTCTTCTTCAAAAATCCTCCCTTTTTTGTTAGGGCTTATGGGAGCCCAGGTCCGATCCAAGTGCCGACAAATTCTGTCAAAATTCTTCCTCAAATTCAATTCATCCTTTCTGTTGTTTCCAAATTCTTCCATTTTCACTATTTGTGCACTTCGTAATCGCCCATCAAACCTCCACTCGATTTGCATCCGCCGAGATGACCTTGTGCCGATATTATTTGATCGAGCGTATGGATAACTGACCGACCGACCGACCGACCGATCGGATGACGAAGAAGCCTTCTTCGATCCCTCCGCTTGCTCCTTCCTTCTTGAAGAATTTGCTCTTATTTCTCTCAGACCAATGAACTCTTAACCGCTCATCTCCCTCTCTTTTCCTTTTCGTTCCTCTCTTTCTTCATTTTACGCTTCCTCTTTCACTCATCCCATTTTCTTTCTTTCTTCCCTCTCTTCCACTTCCTTTTTTTTCTTCTTCTTCCTCTTCTTTTCTTTTTCTCTTATCTTTTCTCCACCTTTCCTTTTTGCCTTCTTCCCTCCGCTTCCTCCTTTTTCCTTTGTTCTCTTTTACCGTCATATTGTTCTACCCATCACGACTTCAGCCTGCTGCCAACCTGTACAGTTTTAATGCGATCTGTCGAATTAAATGAAATTCTAATTTTGCTAATATCTAAATGTCTTTTTGTTGGATCCCGGATTTATGATCAATCACACGATTCGGCGTCATTTCTTTCCGTACCCCCCCCCCCCGTTCCCCCTCCAATCCGCTCCACCCGTCGTACCTTTTCATGGATAGTGGCAGTGTTTCCCCCGCTTCAGGGTAAATCGTCGAGCTCTCTCTCTCTCTCTCCTCTCTCTCTGTTTTGCTCACTCTCACTGTTTTCTCTCCCTTTCTCACACTCTCTTACATCTGTCTCTTTCTTTTTTTCTCCGCCTTTTCTCTCTCTTTCTCTTTATCTCTCTTTCTACCCTTTTTTTGTTCCTAGATCGAACACAAAAACTTTAAGCATTCTAGAGAGCTTGTCCGTACATCAAGCGTACAGCGCGTCCCCTCCCCTCCTTCCCCTCGCGCATCCCCCCAATTTGCCTGCAGCATTTTTCGCCTGCCCTGTGGGATGTCCCTACTTAGTCAACACACTCAATCTTTTTACCCCTCCCCCATCCCACCTCAGCTTCATCACTCCATCTTTTGGCTCTAATTGAAGGGAAATGGCTGCAATTTAAGTGATCGAGTGCATTTGTCCCATTCCAAATTTCCCACTCCTTCTGCCCCTCCCCCCATAAGCCCACTTCCCTTTTCCATTCTCTTCTTTCCCTCTCCCCCTTTCCTCCTCTTCCTCTCTAAATCCCCTTTTCCCTCTCCCCCTTCCCTCTCTACCCCTTCCCTTCCTTCCTCTCCAAATCCCCTTTTTCCTCCCCCTTTCCTCCCCTTCCTCTCTAAATCCTCTTTTCCCTCCCCCTTTCCCTCCCTTCCTCTCCAAATCCCTCTTTCCTTCTCACCCTTTTCCCTCCCTTCCTCTCCAAATCCCTTTTTCCCTCCTTCCCTCTACTTCTCCCCCCTCGTCTCACTCGTTGCGCGACATTTACTGCCCGTCGAACGGACAAACGTTGGCTGCTGAAGAAAATTATTGGATGAGCAGCAGCACAACAACAACAACAATCATTATCAAATGCACAACTTGCTGCTGCTGCGCTAGTTAAATACGCAAATTTACCCGAGCTCGAGTTAAAGAACAAATTAAATAAAATCAATTGGAAAAATGCAAATTAATTATTTTTATTTGCATTTTTATTCCATTATTATTTATAATTGCGTCTTTGTTTCTGCAAAATCTCTTCGGTTTTCAGCTCAATGCATTTGAATTGAGCTTCTTCCTTCCTTTCATCATCTTCATTTAATTGTTCGTCGGCGTCCGTAAACCGTCAAATTTATTTGTCCCTTTGGCGGAGTTTGAAATCCTGTCCCGTTGAATCACCACACCCTCTTCTGATCAGCAAAAGTTTCCTCCAATCTTCCCTTATCCAAACTCCTATTCCAATCACTTTGTTCATGCTGCCTCCCATACGTCTCAATTTGCTCCGATGCCCCCTCCACACTCCACCTTTGTCCCCCTCCCCCCACTCCATTTGCCCCCTCTCCCACTCCCTCCACTCCATCGCCCCTTCTCCACCCCTCTCCCCCTCCTTCCACTCCATCGCCCCCTCTCACACTCCCTCCACTCCATCGCCCCCTCTCCCACTCCATCGCCCCCTCTCCACCCCTCTCCCTATCCCTCCCCCCACTCCATCCCCCCTCCCCACCCCTCTCCCTATCCCTCCCCCACTCCATTTGCCCCCTCTCCCTACCCCTCCATTTCGCCCACTCCCTCCAGTCCTTCTCCGCCCTCCCTGCCCCATGCCCTGTTGCCCGTCTCACCGTCATCCCACAGCGCACCCTTCTAATTGTGTAATTCACTTGTGCCCCAAATTTCCCCTGCTTCCTACTGGAAATTCCCTGCGGCGATGACTGACTGACTGTCAATGGTGAGAAGTGAGCTAGCGATGGTGATCCCGAAAGAAATGGGTGGCGTCGAATTGACGAAATGAACGAGCAGAGAGAAGGGACAATGTGAAAGGGCGACGGAAAAGAGGGGTGGAAGGAGGAGGGGGGGTGGAGTGAGAGGAGAGGGGAAGGGAAGGAGGAAGGGACTAAGGGGAGGAGGGGGGGGGGGGGGGGGCGGATTTGTTGGGAGCGGGGGACGAAGGGTAGCAAAGAGGGGGGGGGGAGGGGGACGGAGGATAGCAAAGAGGGGGCAGGGGGGGGGGGGGGGGGGGGGGGGGGGGTTTTTTGGGAATGTTTGGGGGGTGGGCGCGGGGGTTCTGACTTTTGCATGAATTCCATCGCAGAATGTGTGCTTCCCATCGTGCCGACCTCCCATCTCTCTCTCTTCCGTCTTCTCATCATCGCCACCACAATGAATGAGCGGCAAAGAAAGCAAACCCCGGAGGCTAATCCCTCTCCCTCCAATTTACACTTTCCAAAACATAATTTCACCCTTCCCATGACCCCCGCCTCAATTATTTCATAAGCGCAAACATTGCCCCCTTCAGCGCTAACAATTGCTCACCACCAAAAATGCCTTCCCTTAAATTTACTTTGCTTTCATTTGACCCCATTTTTTGGTTTATTTTTACATTTATTTTGCAAATTCATATAGAGTCAACACTCTTCAGCAGCATCGCAATTAGCAGCTTCTGGGCCCAAAGTACTGCTTGCTTTTCTCGGCCGGTTTCGCCCGTCCCTTTGGCCGCGCCATTCATTTGAATAATTCATTAATTTTCTGCTCCAATTGCCTGCCTCAATCACAATGAATGCTGCTCGAAGAGGACGACTCTGTTCATCTCCAGCTTCGTCTTCAACTTCATGCTCATCGCCATGTTCATCTCGCCTTCGACCTTCTTCATCGACATTTGTGCCTTTTGTGTTGCCCCTTTTGCTTCTGTTCATTTTCATCTCCCCAATTTGTGCCGAGGAAAACGCAAACAAAAATGGCAATAATAATAATAATAATAATGGCGATGATTTGCCTCATCAACTGTGGCTGATCGATCCTTCGGCTAGACACTTGGAAAAGAGCACTCCGCCAAGTCAACGCCTGCCGGAGACAATGTGCCCCACTCCAAAAAGTGTAAATGGTGACAGCTTATCTTTTTGCTCAATTTTTGTGGTTGTTGGCATCCGATTGCGAAAAGGTGCCCCATTTGGACTTTTGGCATCCGATTGCGAAAAGGTGCCCCATTTGGACTTTTGGCATCCGATTGCGAAAAGGTGCCCCATTTGGACTTTTGGCATCCGATTGCGAAA
>JAKKIK010000921.1:0-21334 GCA_024500135.1 Heterodera carotae | reverse complement strand
TTAATCTAGAGGAACTGATCAGTTAACTTTATCAAGGGAAACTGATCAGCTAACTTAATCTAGAGGAACTGATCAGTTAACTTGATCTAAGGGAACTGAACATTCAACTGAGCGTTAGTTGGTCAGGAAACTGATCAAAAGCAAATAATCAATTAACTAATAAGATGATTAAGTTTGAATGATGAGCAGATGACAAATAAAGAAACAACAAGATTATAAAAGAATTATTAAAATATAAGCCAAAATTTGACCATTGCTTCAGCAGTGTTTGCTTGGCCTCCAAGACAAGCATAATGAAAGGGCGTTCTGAATGTGTTCAGATGCTTTTTGGACGCTTTTCACCCATTTTATTGTTTGGCGGCCACCTGTCGATCAGATCCACCGGTGGCTTCACATGGCCCCCGCGGATGTAACCGAACCAAAGGACGACCTCGCTGAAAACGAAGCGACACAAATAAATGTTCAGGACCAGCAACGGTACAGAGAAAACAAAATTGGGATTGTTATTTAATGTTTTTAAATTATTTATTAATATTTGACAAATCCTAGGGGGAAAAGGACTCGCCTGTTGCCTTGGCCGGCTGCCATATGTTCCGGCGTGGCCCCGTGCATGTCGCCGTCCTGGAAACTGTGATTGGACAGAAGCGGATTGGTTTTCCGGGTCGCCGATATCCGTAGGACCAATATCTCTTATAGGCCGATATCCGTTAGAGGCAGAATCTCTTAGAGGCCGATATCCGTTAGAGGCAGAATCTCTTAGAGGCCGATATCCGTCCGGGAGATATTGACGGAGTTGTTATTGTATTTAATATATGTAAACAAAAGCATAAAGTTAAAAAAAGGATATCAATGTAAGGAACATTGCGAATGTTTTTCATTTTAGTGGCGGCCACTTATCGGCGCTATTGTAATCCCCCAAATAAAAAATAAAAAGATTTTGCGCGCTTACATTAACATTTAAATGGCCTTCGTTGACGAGCAATTTGCACAGCTCCAAATTTCCCACCAATGCTGCCAAATGTAACGGCGTTCTGTACAAAATTTTGTACATAGTGTAAATATATTTGCCAGTCATTTTGTAAAATTATTTAATTTTTAAATTAAACATTTTTTGGCATTTATTATTTTTAAACATTTCGTTATCCATTGGATAACAAAATAATGCCCTAAAAAGGCGTCGTCTTATTACCGTTTGAACGCATCTCTGCTGTTGATCAGCTTCCCGGCATAGTCCACATTTTTGTGCAGTAACTAAACACCAAAATGTTGTGATGCGCTTTATGACACGGAAAGTGCCGTTCTTTGTTTATTTGTTGGCATTTCACTATTTTGCTTTTATATCATTTCCATTCGAAAATTACAATTTGCTGTACCACCGACAAATTTTGTGCGATCACAGCCCACATGAACGGAGTGCGTCCTTCGTTGTCCAACGGTTGCTGTGAGTGATTTGATCATTTAACTTTGTTTTCATAAACTTGAATGTGCATTGTGTAATTTAGTGACAAATTTCGAATTTTACAAAACCCTGAGGCTTTTGCAATGGCATTTTGTGTCCACCGTTCAATTTTGATCAATCATCGCCCCAATCATCTCACCAAAGTTTGTTCCGCCGTCATCCCTTCGTTTTGTCCGCTTGGATCTCCGGAAAGTCCAAAGATAACATTGGCCTACAATGATCAGAAAAGTGTTGAAAGATTTCCCTGATAAGAGGGGCCGGTCGGGCCCCCGGGGTCAATCAGTCCTGGTAAGTAATCCGTTAAGAAATGTTAGCCTTGGACTCCGTTTTGGCAAAAGATGCCAAACTCATGGGATCAGGTGAAGAAGCTCTGGATAGCCTGTGCCCCCGTGCCATTTCACTAATCTCCCCAATATCCCCGTCCCCACTTTCGCACATTGTCTCCCCGCCGTTCTTTTGTTGGCATTCCATTTTCTGCCGATTGCGTTGTCGCCGTCGTCAGAATTGTGTGAAGCGTCTCGTAGGATGCACATTGTGCCGCGTAATGGGCAGGTGTAACGTTGAAACGGTCGCGCGTGTCGTTGCTGGCACCGGACTGTGGAAATTTTCATATTTGGATTTTTAAGTGATCAGACAGAATTTATGTGTGATCAATCGATAATCACATTAGTGAGTCGTTAATCTCCATTTTTGATGATTTTGCATGAGATATATTCAATATTATTTTGTACTTTGATCAACAGCCGTGCCAATTCGGCACGATCATGAACTGCAGCATACTGCAAGAAAAAATAATAGCAATGATTGGATTTTATTATGCGAAAAAAATTGCAAATACATGAAGCGGTGTGCGCGATTCGTTGTCAAAAATCTGCAGAAAATGGAGTAAGTCAACAATTACACAAAGGCACCTCTAATAGAACCTCCCTTCCCTCCAATAATCCCCCACCTCGAGAAGGTAGTAGTAAAAATAGAATCCAACCTCCAATTGATTCGCACCCTCGAGGGGCTATCGTAAAAATAGAGCCCCCCTCCCCCCCCCCGAACTTTGGCCCCCTCTTTAATTGATTTCTAGTACAACCCCACCACAGGAGTGTGAGAAAATTTGCATATTTCCATAGAGGGCGCGGTAAAAATAATTTAATTTTAAGTGATTTTGCCTGCGGGTCGACGCCCAATTCGTGCAACAGCACATGCACCACCGCCTTGTTGTTGGCCACCACGGCGGTGTGCAACGGTGTCCAACCCCTCTCATCACGCGCACTGACCACGATTCTCTGAACAGAGAGATGACCGACCAACTAATCGATCACTGATCAGCTGAGGGATTGCCGATCAGAGCCGGCCCATTAGCCGCTTCTCTTAAAGGATCTCATCGACCCACGCCCAGCGATCGACCATAATCCTAACAACGCAAATCACTCCGCTAAATTATTCACTGACCTTTTTATTGGCCAACAGTCGTAGTGCATAAGCAGCTAAATTTAAAAAAACAATAAAAATATTTTGCAATTTGAATTTAAATCCCGCCAAATTTGCTCCATGCCGCGTGGTGCAGCGGCGTGCGGCCATGCGCATCGCGTACATCCACCGGCAATTCCCACTGTTCGCTGAGCAACTGTTCGCAGCAACTGGCACTGCCAGCCGCTGCCGCGTGGTGCAACGGATTCATGCCGTCCTGGTCGGTGGCAGCACTGAGCAGATCGGCCAGGCCGAGCTCGCAGAGCAGTACCTTGCGGGGGGTTTCAATTTTGGGCCATTAATAATTCTATTTTTTCAGACTATCCACGGTCGTTGTCCATGTTTAGAATTGTTGGAATAATTTGTATGAATAATTTTAATTATGTACATACATTGAGGACGCGTGCCGACTCTTGGGCCGCGGCCAAATGGATTGGCGTTATGCCGCGTTTGTCGCGTGCCAACACCCATTCGCGTGCCCCGCCCTGGTACAGTGTGAACAGTTCGGACATGCACTCCAACGACTTTCGCTGCACCGCCCAATGCATTGGGCATTGACCGCGCGAGTCGCGGACAGCCAACAACGGAATGCCCCAACTGGGCAATATGTCATGATCAAGTTAAATAATCTCATTAAGAAGATCTAATCTAACCCTAAGGAAATCTTGTAATAGAACCCCCGGGGGCTCTAAACTCACTCACTTACTTTTGTAGCAGTGTCAAATATCCGGTCCGATCAGTGCCCAGAATGGTGCCAAACAGCACTGTGTGTGCGCATCCATTTTCCGCCACTTCGGCTGTCGATCGCTCCAACGAGTCGAAGGAGTGATGGCCGTACTGTGGTGCAGCGGCAACGCCAATGGCACTTTCACCGGCGCGACGATCCCCTCAAATTGGTTTATGATCAGGACATTCGCTTGTTATGATCGGTTATGCGAGAAATATCTGTCCGATCACTTCCCAGCCGTCTGTCTCATTGGCCACCATTTACCCGCAGCGATTGGCCAAAGATGGGTGGCCGACTGACTGAATGGGCCCAGTGGGGACGAATGAAGTGCGGCGAAACGAGCGTCGGAGGCAATGTTTGGGTGCGCGAACGATCGCAGAAAGGACTTGAGAAATCTGATCAAACGGAATTTCTTGACCATTTTTTATTTATTCAATTCTCTAATTGACTCCCCCCCCCTCTAAAGAAGGCAATAAAAATCGAATCACCGGGGGTTCTATTTGAGAAAATTATGTTACTTTGGCGGCTGTCCATGGAATGCCCATTTGTGAAGGCTGACTGGCGATTCGCCATCCAAAATTCGTTCGGCGATCGCTTCACAAAAACACTTTGGAAAAAGGCAATTTCAAAATTTAAAATTTAAATGTTTTAATTTTGAACCGACCGCTTTTGTGCCCACAATGTTTGGCCGTCCACGGCGGAGCAGTGCCCCATGTTGGCCCCGATCAAAATCGGCGGTCAGCTTCATCGGCAGAAAATTGCCAATAAAATTGTAGCGCTTGGCCACTTTTAAACGAAATAAATTCTTTCACTTTTTAATTTAAAATACCTAATTAATTAAAATGGTAAAACACGTCAACAAATCAATGAGAGGAAGAGAAAATGATTTATGATGATGATCATTGGCGTCAACCAAATATATAACAAATCAATTGGGTTAAAAGTGATCGGAGAGGGAAGGGTTACGCACGCGAACAAAACCCATATTCTATGGCTGATCAATCGGCAGAAACACAAATTTATTGATTAGCAATCACAAATAATTCTGATCAGTCCCAATCACAATAATCAATAATCAATGTCCTTTTCGAATGAATCTGTCCCAACATATGTACATTCTTTCTTATCCGCTCGCAATTCGTTCACATTTTGATGAGTTCGTTCAGCAATTTGTTTTCCAACGCTGTAATTGTCATTTGTTTGTGCAATCCACCGAATGCGACACCTGCACAAAAATGGACAGACACCTTTAGCGACAAAATCTTCGAAAACTGAACGAATCGCCCGGAAAAGGTCATCCGTCGTACGTTAATTTCCTTTTTTCAACCCTTCTTTAAAATTCGAAAATAAAAATTGTTTTTTACGCTAATTTAGGGCGGGTATCACAATTTGAACTCAAATTTACGAATTTCTTACTCCGGGCCCTAAATTTTATGATTAATTCGATAGGCCGATCTCGCTCAAAAAATGCCAACCCTTGCTAATCAATCAATTATTTTATCTAATTTAATATGTGCCACCTGCTACTGTTTTGGTTGCTGCTCCCTCTTTGTGCGCGTCGAGCACCAATTGTCTCAGGTTGAAGTGCTTTAATTCTTCCAAAAGTTCGACTTTTTCAGCGCTAATTTCAAAAACTGTTGGAAATGATTGGTTACATTTGAGCAGTCTGTAGAATGCTTCCACTTTGTTGTTAATGGCAAAATTCAAATTTTCCAAGCAAAGGTCCGCCTTTTCCAACGCCGTCATTTTGGCCGTTGCCACTTTCCCATTTTCTGTGCCACCGCTTTCCTCCAGCAGCACTGTGCCGAGAATTGAGAGTTCATCACCGAATGGGCTGCTGGACTGTGCCACTTCGCCGCCGAATGGACTGAGTTGGGCCACTTCGCCGCTGAATGGACTGAATGGGCTGCTGGACTGTGCCATTTCGTCGCCAAATGAGCTGGACTGATTCAGCTCGTTATTTGTTGGACTCACACTCAACATTGCCATGTATTCATTTTGTGAAGTTGGCACTTCAATTGGCGTACTCAATTGTCCCATATTCTCTTTTGGCGAGCTTAATTCCATCTGCTCATTCTGCGGACTGTTCAGATCAAATGAGCCCAATAGTGGCCTTTCCTCCTGTTCCGACTTGGACATTTCCGTGTCCATGCCCTTCAAATTTTTGCTTGAACTCTGCTTTACTATCTTGGCCCAAAATGTCGGCTTGTCCGGCGAGGTCCCCATCTTAAACAAATTCTTGCTTGAGGCTGACTTTTTCATCATGGTCCTCGTTGGCTTGCTGCCCATCTTGTTCAAATTTGTGGTCGAATACGACTTGATCATCTCCTCAGAAATCGACTCGTTCAGTTTTGTCCCCGTGTTGTTCGAGTTGTTGCTTGACGAATTCGACTCTTTCAGTTTTGTCCCCGTGTTGTTCGAGTTGTTGCTTGACGAGTTCGACTCGTTCAATTTGATGCCCAATTTTGCCGAATTCGGCTTATCCGATTTGGTGCCCTCCGTCTTTTCAGTCTCTGTTATGCTTTCTTCAGCATGGTCGCCTTTACGCTCAAGCAGCAGCAAACTCAGCAGTGTCCCATACCATTTCAACTGAATTGAGGCAAATTTTTTTTTAAATTGGCATTATGTCAAAACACCTTAAAGCGATTGCTGTCAACCACACAATTTGCAAACGGTTCAATGTACTTTCGACTGATATCGGAACTGCTAAAATTTCAAAAAAAAATCATTAAAAAATATATCGGCACCCTGGTTAGCTGCATTATAAAAATTCGGCACCCGGACCAATTCGCTCTGATTAAAAAATGCCAATAAAATTCGACACCCATATCAACTTCCAAATTTATTTAAACCAAAATGTGACTTTTTGGCATAGAGTTGCCCCTTCATTTTCCTGTAGAATGCCCTGCTGTTTGGGCCCAGGCCGGTCCATTTCTTCAAATGCCCTTCCGCTTCCGCCGATTTCCATTCGCTTTCGCATTCGAGCTTCCGCTCAGCGCAGTATTTCCTCATCTCATGCACAGTTTCATGCGGATATAAAGCCAACAAAAGGTTGACCTTCTCCGTTACCGTATTCCCTAAAATGGCGACATTTTTGCCCTTACCGTATTTTCCAAAAATAGAGTCCCGGGGGCTCTGTTTTTGAACCATTCTCAAAAAGGGGGAGGGGGGGGGAGTGGCTTGTTCCTTTATTATGTAATTTTTGCCATACCTGGCCATTTATAAGGCACTGAATGTGTTGGTGAAATTAAATATGCCAAGATTGTTGTAAGTCCACCAAAAAGTGCCGCCATTGATGCAATTGAGAATGCCATTTTCAGTTTTTAGGAACTAAAAGCTTAGATACAATATTAAATTTGTTGACTTGAAGAAAAAATGTTAATTATTATATAAAGAAAAATCAAATTTTCGGAAATGAAATTGTGCCAGTGCCAATGAAAAGTAAAATGATTTTCATGGGGATAGGGGGGAGAGGAGGAGAGTGGATAAGAGTCGTGTGATCAACGTGGATTTGTTCACATGACCATTTTAATTAATCGCATAAATATATGCAAATATACAAAAATAAAAATAGGTAAAAAGAATTTATAAATTTACAAAAGAAATTGAAAGCATTAATTTAAATAATAATAGTTATTCTCTTAACAATTGTTTATGATATGCAAATGTTATGTGACATAAATGAGCCTCAAAAGTGTTGCTGCGAAAGATTGGACATTTTGTTTGATGGGGTTTTTTCGAAATTCGCCCTCTTTTGTCAGGGCAATGATTACTTGGGGGTTTTTTAAACTTTTTAACACCCTAATCAGCGGATTTTAGTTTTTTTAACCGACAGTCCTTGTTGTTTTTGTCAATTTCAAAGCTCCCTATCGGGGCGATACAATTCCCGCGATATCCCTAATATTCCCCCAATCACTTCGCCGTCTTCTGATTTTGATCACTTTTCCGTCTTCTGATTTTGATCACTTTTCCGTCTTCTGATTTTAATCACTTTTTCGGCTTTTCATCACTTTTTGGGCACATTTCGGCGCTCGTCCTCGTCCTCCTCAGCGAAGTTGTGGCCGCGGAATGGGGCCGACGTCGGCCTGCAGCAGCAGCGGAATGGGTTGGCGACCGAATGGGGCTCGACGTACCCGCCGACGCGGAGGCGCCGGGAGGCAATCGCCAACGGATGGACGGCGTCGAAGGCGAGAATGGCACGGTGGCGGAGCCAGGAGGGGTCTGTTGGGTCTGAATTTTTTGAAATCAATTGGGTAACAGCCAAAATGGGTTTAGCAGAAATGGCAATTGACTCCTAAAAGAAATACCCTCCCAGATCCATATTATTACTTAGGTACACTGTGCCGGGATCGCCGATTTCAAATTTAATTTGCACGCCCTTTTCCATTTTTACCCATTTGGTTGTTTTGTCGGTCGAAGTGCCGGCACTTCCGCTGCGCCACTGCCCCTTAGCACTGGTCATCTTTAATACAATACCTATGTACATTTAGGTAGGCTGAACAAAAGGAGCCATTATTGAAAAACAAACTCCTTGAGGGGGGGGGGGGCTCTAATAGAGGAAATAACAGTAACCCAACCCGTTTCCGTGCTGCAGTGTCCGTCACGTATTTGAGCAGCCGTTGCCTGCGCGGGTCAAATTCGCGCTGAACGCGCGCCTTGTCGCTTGGCTTGGCATTTCGCCACAAATATTGGACAAACAATCGCTTCTGAAAGTCGGGCGCACCGCGCGGCGACCGCCCGTGCGCTTCGCCGCGAGCGATTGACGAAGAAGCACTTTCGGACACAGTGGCCGAACTGCTCGACGCCAATGGGTTCATCTGCTGCTGCTGGTACGACTCGGTTCCCTCAGCGCTACTGCCACGTGGCCGCGATGGCGACCGCCGCCGATCCGCCGCATCGCCGCCAACCCTCTGGCAAATAAGGTGCCAAATATGGATCATTCAACTGATGCCAAATTTGTAGAAAAATAAACTGGCTTTATAAAGAAAGAATTATGGGTTTCCTAAAGGCTGACTGTGCCAGACTAAAATGGCCAAGCCGACTAAAACGGGCGGCTTTACCAAATGCCCACCTCAATCATTGTGACAATGCGATGAAATGATGTGCACGTTCGCCAGAAAGAATAGAAGCGGACCACGCTGAACAAAGAGAGAGAGAGAGAGAGAATTAAGTCAGTGTACTGTACAAGGCCAACTACGGTAAACATGCCGATAAACATGCACCAAGTCGACTGTCTCGCCCCGTTGGGCGTCGGGCCCAAAACGGCGCCATTGTTGGCCCCCCGGGGTGACCGATTGACGAACGGTGGACAGTCCGCAAGCGGCTGACTCAGATGTGGCTGGAGGCACTAATCAAGGAATGAATGAATCCATTTAGTTGTAGGATAAAATTTAAGTTTTCATTTACCCGATGCCAAAGACGCGCGAGCGCCGCCAGCGAATGTCATCGAACGACGGAAAGCCAGCGGTGGAGGCACGGAAAAGGAGTCGCCGCTGGTGCCGCCGCCGGACGACGCGGCAGCGCTGATCGCCAACTGCAGATCAGATGCCATCGCGTCGGCGCCACCTCCGCCCATGGCAGGCGTTGTGTTGGTCAACCGAGCGGACACAACGCGTCCGCGGACCGCGAGGCATTGGACGCGGTAAAAGCGACGCAAATCTTTGCTTAAAACAAAATTTTGAATTTTTTTTGGGAATTTATATTTATTTAATTTATATAAATAATATTTTTATTGGATGACCTATAAAAGTATTTGGTTGGTCGCGAAGTGTGCTTCCACCATTGGTCGTCCCCCAAAATGTCGGCCATTTGAATGCGATCGCCGTCCACCGCAAAACAATAATTGTCCGCGACCATTGTGGGTGGCACCTTTCAAAAAAGACGAATTTTATATAAAATTTATATAAAATTTAAAATTTTTGCCTGCGTCGATAGCATCGACGGCGATGCGTTCATCAAATTTGCGATGGCCGCCTCCGTTTGGACAGTGTCGTGATGTACCGAATGGACGGGCAAATCCTTGTGATAAATCACCGGATCTTCGTTGGTGAGCAATTCCTAAATAGGAAATAAATTAAAGACCGAAAAAATATCGATAATTGGTTAATTAAAACGATTAATTGATATCGTAATGCGACCAATAATCGGTACCAATAATGCGACCAATACTGGTACCAATAATCCGACCAAACTGGTACCAATAATGCGACCAGTAATTGGTACCAATAATGCGACCAATTATTGGTACCAATAATGCGACCAATTATTGGTACCAATAATGCGACCAATTATTGGTACCAAAAATACGACCAATTATTGGTAACCAATAATTATCTGATTAGTCAAAATCGTCGAAAAAACAATAGTGACCAATACTGGTCTGTTGGTCACAAAAATTCGCTTGCAATTATTATTGGTATAATCCAATTAAATTGGTGTTAAAAAGCCTTGAAATTGAATTTTAAATAAATTAAATTCCGTTCACTTCCGCTGTGATTCCGCTGTCCACCAATTCGAACGCGCCCAAATCGATGTCGAAGACGCACTGCTCGCTCTCCTCCTCCTCTTCTTCCTCCTCCCCAACTCCAACCTCCTCCTCCAGCATTGCTTTGAGCTCCTCCAATTCGTAGGGCTCAGACATTTTTTCCAATTCGGAAAACTTAAATTTTTGAAATTTTTACTCGGTGTTTGTTTGGTAATTTAATTAACCATTGGACTTTCAGCCAAAGTCTGTTGAACTGTGCCAACAATGTGCGGCTGCTGTTCAATCATGGAGGCCAAATTGAACAATTTGTGCGCTTCTTCAATGCTTCCGGCGGCCGATTCGGCGGCGGCATTTTCGCTGACCGATGCCTAAATTTGCAATTATTTAAATAATATTTGAATTTATTGGGCACTTGAAATGTGTCGGACATCAGCAAATGTTGCTGCTCCGTGACGAACTGTTCCGGGGACAAATTCCGAAGTTCGGACCCGCATAGTCCCAACAGTTCGTTGACAATTTTGCTGGGCGCAAAATGCTAAATCAATTTTTGGTGCATTTAAAAAGGTATAAAACGCCAAATTTTGGCAAAAAAAATCTTGGCATTATTTTTAATCCAACAACAATAACCACCTGTGCCACTTTTGACTGAACACTGGCATCAGCGGCCAACTCGCCGATTTGTTCAAGCTTAAATGGTCTAAACTAATAAATTCAATAATAAATATTTTATATAAAAAATTAAGAATTATTTTTTATTTAAATTTGAAAAAAAGTAATTAAATGTTAACCATCACTGCTGCCCTCGAAATTGGTGGCAAAGTTGGCTGACTGTGATGCGGGTCTTCGATTAGAAGTTCCAGCTGTTCGGCCATTTTCGGCACCGGAATTTCGCGCATCGGCGTCGGTTCGGGCGGTGGAGGACTCGGCGACGGAGGCGGACGGGGCGAAGGATGCGCGGGCAATTCGACGGCACGTGCCAATGCCAGCGGCGGAGGGAGGGACTAAAAACAAATTTAATTCTGATAAAATTCCAAGAGCTAAATTTTTTGGAAAAATCAGCGGACGAAGCAAATTCTAATTGTTTTTAAAAAACGAAATGGACAAACGGATTTGGCGTAACAGATTTACATTAAAAACCAAATTGTTTTAGAAATTAAAGCCCGTCTGTTGAGGGGATGTCCCGCGCCCCAATTAGAAGCCCCCCAAACTAAAACAGAGCCGCCTGGGGCTCTATTTTAGGAAATATATGCCTTTTAAGACAAACAAACGAACCCATAATTGCGAAAATAAAGTGGAAGGACTTCACAAAGCAACACAATGAAACTGAAGAAAAGGTTAATGGCGGCGGCCAAAAATTATAGGCAAACGAATGAACAAACAATGAATGGCACTTTTAGTTAAACGTAAGACAAAATTGTTAAAGTAATTTGTTAAGGCTAATTAATTACGGAAGAAAATTAAGCATAAAAAATATTTAATTAATTTTATTTATAATTAATTAACACTTAAAGCGGTAAAAAAACAATGAACACATTTTACGGTTGTTAGCAAAAGCAACGGAATATGTAAAGCAACGAAAGAGCATGGGCAGCAGGCAATAAATTACAATAGCAGCCATTGATAAAGAAAGGTTGGCACAAAACAGCAGCATAATGTTATTGTACTTGGATTAGTTAGGCGAATTACAATTATATTAGAGCCCCCCGGGGTTATAATTATATCAAACCCCCCGGGGTCCGACACCAATTGAGCCCAGCATTTTGTTCGTCCTTTTCCTATCATTTTTGGTAAAATGAGCAGCATTATGGCGCATTTTATTTGGGTGTGCCTATTTTTCCTTCTGCTGAACGTCCCGAGCCATTGTTGGTGGTGTTGCTGTTTCTGCTGATTTGTGTTTTATTCTTTTTTGTTCAATTCAGCAACAGCGGCAGCAGCTTTTCTATTGTTGGTGCTTATCCTTCTTTTTGTACTGCTTGAATATGTCGATAATGACGAGTTATTAATATTTGTCGTTGTTGTTGCTGACGATGATAACAATGATAATGATGATGGTAATGAAGCATTTGTCGTTCTGTTCGGTGTCTTAACATTTCTTCTGGTTGTACTGCTTGCAGTCGACGATGTACTTGCTGCTAATGTTGTTGCTGCTGCTGTTGTCCTTTTGACAGGCTCATTTTTGCCCTTTGTTTTGCTTATATTTGTTGACAACATTTGCACATTGGGCGACATTTGAACTGATCCATTTGTCGGGGACAAACTGTTCACGACAGATGGATGACGCGAAGTCGAC
This sequence comes from Heterodera carotae, assembly GCA_024500135.1. Lineage (NCBI taxonomy): Eukaryota > Metazoa > Nematoda > Chromadorea > Rhabditida > Heteroderidae > Heterodera > Heterodera carotae. Next base: position 8,913 of record JAKKIK010000921.1, on the reverse strand, counting down.
GCTGAATTTGTAACGCTGCCGCACTGCTTATCGAACCGACGAGCCTGCAGTGATATTTCCTTCCATTTGCGTGCCGCTTTATTGTTGCCCATTGCCTGTCGACCACCCGTGTACAACAATTGTTGTTCATCGACGGGTCGTTGTTGTTCATCAACGGGTTGTGGCTGTTCAACGATGGACCCATACCGCCGAGTTCGGCAAGCACTGGTTCTGCATAACTCAGCAGCCTCCACGTGTTCCATCGATTTGCGATTAGCTTCTCGAGCCGTCGAACAACCGGACGGACTCACATTGAAGCTGAACGAAGAGCCAACGGTGTGCTGTTGGTGGTGGTGATGGTTGCTGCTCGTAAGCAAATTGTATGCCGGATGATCCGTCAACAGCAGAGCAGCAGTCGGAGTGAAGTCTGCTTAGTGAAAATGCCAACAATTAAAATTCAAAATATAATAAACCCCTATTCTCGGTTCCGAAATGTCCCAATTGTTCCAAGCATGGTGTCTATTCCGTCCCAAGCATGGTGTCTATGCCTCGGTTTTATACCGTTGGCGTGCATCAGCTCGTCCAACTGCTCGCAGGCAACGGGCATGCCATCTTCGGCGATGGCAATGCGCGGGCTTAGCGTCAGCCAATCCATGCGCTGCAGCGGGTCGTAGCGGCGCGCTTGTCGCTCACGGCGCTTACGTTTCAAAATGGATTGGTTTAGCTCTGCGGGCACTGCTGCTGTTGTTGACAGCCGCGGTTGGTTAGTAACTGCGGCGGCGGATGGCGTCGCGCTGTCGCAGCGACTAAAATGCTGCTGGTGGGGGAAGTTCGCTGAGACAGCCGTCGCATGCGCTTCGGCCAGCAGTCGCCGCCGATAGTACCATACGGGTTGGCACCGGAAGCGATGGCAGAGCGCGGGAGCCTTAAGTGTTTGAAAATTTAAGTGAAAATAAAATTTATTGATCCACCCGGCTTCTTTTTACCCTACCCCTTCGATTGGCTATTGGAAAAATAACCGTCCCCTCCATTTGAACCCCACGCCCCCCCCCCCCATCGGGTTCTTTATTGCCCCCGTAAGGAACCTCGGCCGGGTGGGGGTCTATTAGAGGAAAGAGCAGTATTTTGACATTTCTCGACCTGAATGACTTCCGGCTGCGCTAAAGCATTGCTGCGCTGAAGCGCTTCCTCGTGGTGAATCAGTTCAGATGCGCGCTGCTGTTGGCTGTCAGTCGCTACTCCGATGCCGTTGGACGGCGTCGGTTGACCCAATTGGTCGCACGAAGGCATGTCCGAACATTGTACTAATTTCCCTATGGTACCCCGGGGGGATGCGGAAATTTTGCGGGACAACGACTCGAAGAAGGGCACAATCACGACACAAAGATGCGCAAGTCGCAACAATTCCGAAAGTGCATGGGGAGGGCATGCAAGCGTACGACACTTGCGACGCGCTGGCGACAGTTCGCTTACAGATGCGGCGAACGGCGGCAGAAGCGGACAGCTGGCCAATCGTCGTGCCGAACGCGATGCTTCCGCTAAAAGGTATTTTAACAGTGATAATAGCATTCAAACAAAGGCACCAATTTGTCGCAGGTCGGGTGACGGCGGCGCCGCAGGCGGAAAAGTGAATGCGACAGAAATAAGCGACGGCTGCGGAGAATGGAATTGTTCGTAGATGAGCTCGCGTTGCCGGACAGACGGTGCCGTGCTTGGTGCTGAACTGGGCTGGGACGGAGTCGGCCCCGATTCGGCCCACGAATCGGCGCGTCCCTCGTGCCGTCGAACCGCGTACATTCTGAAGATGCCATTTTCGGCACGCAATTTCATTGGAATATTGTATTTAATTCTACAAATATCACTTTATTCCATTTTTTGTTTATTTTTTTTTAGGAATTGTTACATCAGTCTCTCGGATTCGGAAGACGTCGTTTCGATGGTTGGCGAGCTCAGTTTGCGCTCAACCGGCGTCTCGATTGGTTCAAGAATGCGCGGAATGTCTGCGGATTGAGCCAATGCCAATTCCCTCGTTGGCAAAACGTCCTACAAACATTTGAATTTTGTTGAATTGATTTATGAGGTTAGAAGAATGAAATTGGCAGGTGATCAGTAGTATTTAATGAAATTCTGATTCCAAATTTAATTAAATTTTTTTGTCAAATTACTTGTACTAATGCCTCTACGGTGGGCACCATTTCTTGCTCAGATTTCAGCGATATTTTCTCCTCCTCCGGCTGGTCTCGAGCGAGTGCTTGGCTGGCCAAATGGAACACGGGCTGCACCTTTCCGCGCGGCTGGTGTGAGGGAAACAGAGCCCTAAAAAACACAAATTTGACGACCTCTGCCCCAAAAGGCTTACAAAATTGCCTCAAAAAATGCGCTTCCTAAACCAAACGTGCCCCAGGGGTTAGAAAATTCTCTTGGCGCATTCATTCATGTTTATAAAGAGATACCGTATTCCGAAATATTTTTTAGAAATTCGAGTGTGCTGGCTAGGCGCTGTTAAAACGCCGTGGGGGAGGAGGGATGATAAATGCCTAATTTGCCCTGCTGGTGGCTCAGTGGAAGAATTGCCCTTGGCGGATGGGTGCAGGCGTCGGTTCGACTCCCACCCGCCGAAGCCTACATTTTTAACATCTTTTTTTGTGATTTTGACATCGAACTCACTCTCTCTCATGTTTGATCACATATTCGATTAGCTCTTTGCCCTCGCCCATTGCAAATCGCCTCTCCAACATTCGCTTCCGGCGCAAAATTTGCAAAATGTCTGTGCCTTTGAATTTGCGTCCAAAGTAATGGATTCTGTTTACAAATTTGAAAATATTATTTTTTTCGAAATGCCACAAAACAAACTTTTGAATGTATTGGATGCCGACGAGGTCAATGCACATTGTGGTCACTGCCAGTCCAACCCCCAAATAAATGAGCATCAGCACAATATATCTGTGGCAATGGGGCACAATAAATATCAATTAAATAGTTCATTCGTTGAGTTTATAATTAATTAAAATAAATTTAAATAGGCAATTTAAATAATTAAAAAGTCCAAAAAAAACAATTATTTTGAGACGCTAATTAAACCAAAAAAAAATTATAGCATTTTAAATCAGTAATTTAGTTGTAATTCACTCGTGTCTGTCCGGCACCAGGTCGCCAAACCCAATGGTGGTCAGCGAAACAAAGCCTAATGTCAAATTTGTTAATTAATTCCTCAATTTTAATATTTTTAAATTTACAGTAATAAAAAGCGTCCATATATGTCCACGATTCCATAAAGGCAAAAAGGACGCCACCGGCAGCGATGTAAAGCTAAAAAAAACTAATGCATAATAGTACCAAAGGCTAGGTTTAAGCCACGACCCGATTCTCGGCAATTTTGGGCCTTATTCCCGACCTTGTCCCCCTCCCCCGACTTTATTGTCCGGATGATCGAGAATTAAACCCTATAAAACAAAATTAAATCGGAAATGATGGAAAACGAACCAAAAGTATGGCAAAAACAAGCAAAACAGGCACTTCAGTGTTCTCCTTAACTGTGACTTGATTTAGTTTTAGGTTCTCCTAAATTTTAGTCGAATAATTGCATATTTAAATTAGCAATTGCCATTCTTGTAAATTAAAATTGGCCAAATGTTAATTTTGAATGTTTTGGCTTTTGCCTGTTCGTCCTCGTCCCATTCGTCCACCGATTTGTTGCTGCTTTTCATCTTTAGCCATTGCAACTGTTGGCGTGCCTTCCTCTCCGCTTCATCTTCCATTCCATCCGCTTCATCTTCATCTTCGGCATTTGCCGCTTCGTTTTGGCCACCGAATTCATTCGCCCCAAAATCGCCGCCGTCCATTGAAAACATAAGACCTTCTTAAAACAAAATTTAAATGCTTATAAAAAATCCGATAAATTATAAAAGTTTTGAAAATACTTTTGCTTTGTCGCCTTCGCTGTTTTTTTCGACGCGTCAGCCAAAAAAGGGCGAAACTGTAGCGAAAGTAATAATATTTGTCTTTTAAACGTCGGTACTGAAAATTGGGAAAATTTTTTGTAAAATTTAATTGTAAATGGAATTACCAGCCAAATTGTGCACTCGGACAGAAACTTTCCGAGGTCGCCAATTGTTCTGAAGCACAAAAAAGCGAAATTGGCATTACAATTACGGAACGGGGAAGGCAATTTCCGGGTTCTGGCCGAGGTTTTTTACATTTTCCCGGGTTTTTGCTGAGATTTCCCGGAATCTATTCGTCTTTTCCGGTCTCCCGTTAATTTCGTTCAAAATCCCAATCCCTAATTTCAAAGAAGCAACGCCGTTTTGAATTTTGTTACATAATTGTCAACGGTGCACCAAAAAGGGCAAAAACAATGCACGCAATTCGGCCATGGCTGGTCACCGGCACAATGTTACCTGAATTAATCAGTGTGGCCATTTTAGTTAAGCGCGGCGTTCTGCTTTTGCGGCGCCAACTACTGAAGTACCGTATTACCTCCAATTAACGCCCCCCCCCGAAGGGTCATCTTTTTCAGGACTACTGTTTTATTACATTCAAATAAATACTAGAAATCGGAAAACCGGATCAACCAATTAATTGATCATTTGATCATTATCGGTATTAATTCAACCAATTAATTGATTATTTTATCGATCCAAGGCTTTTCCGACCAATTAATTGTTTTGTCCGGATCTCTAATAAATACCACCCATACATCAGTCGACCATTTGCCTACCGTATCCAATTGTGGCCATTGTCGTCGCAGCAAAAAACAGTGAACTGCTCGGCGTCCACAATTTGCCGTCCGAGCGCGACTTGGAAAAGTGCCGTCGAAAGCGCGGGTCCGCAGGCGCCTGCTGCTGATTGGCAATGTTCTGCTGCTGCTGCTGCTGCTTGTGTTGGGTTTGGGCATGACTTAGACGAACATTTTCGTATCTGTAAATGTTAGGAAAATTAAATGAAAAATTTTGAATTATTGAAAATTTCTAATATTTTTTTATACATATTTAACTTTATTAAATAAAATATTCTTTTTACATTGCTATTTTTGTAAAAAATTAGACACTAATTAATAGAGTGCTAAAGATTCCAAAATACTTAGGTAATAAAAAGTTGCCAAAAAAGGGCAAAATAGGTGCCAAAACCCAAAAATCTCTCACTGTCTCCTTTCTCTCTCTCTCTTTCACTGTTTATCTCTATTCTCTCACTGTTTTCATCTCTCTGTGCACCTGACAAATTGTTCCTTGTACGTTTTGAACAAATTTTCACTGAAAATGTTCAGCTGCTGCTCCATCAATGCTATCCATTGCTCTTTTTCGTTCTGTTCCATGCCGGCGCCGCTTTTGGTGCCGCTTTTCATCACTTCATTTGTCAGTGACTGCCGCAATTGGTAAACCCTTCGAATTCCGAACATTTTCAGCTGAACATTCAAATTAACGCCAAAATGGCAAAATGAATGAATGCCAAAATGGTTACACGATCTTCGTGCGGAGATTCAATGCTGTAGAACACCCAGGCACCAAACATGGCGTACAGGCACACAAATCTAAAAATTTTAAAATATAATTAAATCAAATCGAAGTATTTTTTAACTATTTTTAACAACGAAATAAATGCGCAATTAATTTTTTTAAATTCAACCAAACTTACGCAACAAGGCCAATATGCGGGAGCACAAGTCGGGCATAATTGCGCCAAGAAGCGTGCTGCCCGGAGGTGTCCTGTCAGCAGAGACGGGAAGGCTATCGTAATTCCTATATTAAAGCCCGCTTCTCGCCACCCTTTGAGGGGCGTTAATATAGAACCCCCCCCCCCCCCCTCCCTTTCCCCCGCCTAAAAAGTAGGGCCCCCTAAAATAAAGCCCCCTTTGGGATGGGGTTTAATATAGAAACCCCCACCTGAAGTAGAGCCCCCCCCTGAAATAAAGACAAATACGGTAAAAAGTAATTAATAATAAAATATGGTCCAAAGTTCGGATTCCAGGTTTTCCTTCTGGCGGCTCTTTTTTTCGGCATCCAAATCAGCCATGTCTCTGATGATACGCACCGTTTTTCCCCGTCCTACCAATTGGTCCACATTTTCGAGCAGTTTGTGCAGGTGAAAGGCATCATCATCGTCCTCCTTCAGCAACAGTTGTGGAGTGCCCTCCGCCGTCCCCCGCGGCGCTGCCGCCACTTTTCCGTTGCCAATCGACGCGGCATTAGTCGCCACCCGCGCATTATTGCCATGGTTAGTCTCCAAGTCGACGATGGTCGGTCGGCTGATTTTGTAGCTGGCCACACTGCCCTTGGGCGTCATCTTTAACATTTTGGCACCCGCGCGACTATCGCTTTTTTGGCATTGTCTATTTTTTATAAAATCGTTTATATTATGAAAAAAAACAAATTTAAAAGCGCCGAACAAATTTTATTATTTTGGCATTATAAAGGCGTCATAACAAATGAATTATTAAGTGGCAAAATGTGTTCAAATGGTGCCATTTATTTGTTTAGCCGCGACCATTTTGTCCACCGAATTTCGTGGATTGATTGCCTTTGGGTACAAACAAAACATTCGCCGACTGTTCCCCGGGGAATGGAATGCCATCAGCAGAGAGTTCTTGAAAGAAAGCGGCAAAAAAACGAAAGAAGAAAAAAAGTGCCATGGGCCAAAATTAGGTTGGATAAAGCATGTGCCATTTAAAAAAACAATTGCTTGAACACCACGAGAAATGGCATTATTTAGTGAAGCACAGAAGGAAAAAAACTCAAGCAAAAGATGATTTTTGCTGATTATATTTTTTTATTTTTCCTCAAGCTTTCCAAAGTTTTATTTATTGTTAATTTTTATATTTCTATTTTTAAATTATAATTTTTCATTTTTAAATTTATGAAGCATAATTTACATTTTTTGATTCAAGCACAATTAATTCACAAGAAATATATAGGGTTAAAAAGGACCGTGAATTTTCAGAAAAAAAAAACTCGACTTACCGGAAGTCGATAAATTGGGACCCAGTTTTTCAGACGGGACCGGGACTTTCCTGATTTTTTGGGGTAAAAACCGAATTCCTTATTTTGATTAATTTCAAATTATAATTAAAATGTTTAAATGGGGTTTAACAGTGGGACCTGCAAAGTGATAAACGCTTTTATGCCATTTACGGCAACTCCGAAAATTAAGCGTTTGTTATTGGCGGCGGCGGCCCTTCCATTTGATGAGAGAAATTGGGCAGAAATCTTTGAGTAAATGGCGGAAGAAAAAACTCATTAGCCTTAACGCTGAAAAGAGACGAAAAACAAAACAATCGGCCGAAAAAAAAGTGAAAGTAAAGTCCAAAATTGGGTTATTGAGTTGGGTTAATATTGGGCGCCGGGGGGGGACGGATTGTTAACGAGGGCATTTGGAACATTTTTGGACACAGAAAAGCGGCCCACCGGGCATTTGAAGAATTGCACAGTTGCCTCTGGCGGGGCTACCCAATGGGGGCTGAGAGCGGCTTTTTGCCCCAAAACTTGCGGGTTGAGTGCCGCGGCACTCCGCTGCCTCCCATTGAATACTTCCACCCCACCCCCCCCCCCCTACCTCACTCCCACCATCCCCTTTTCCCGCCTCTCCCGCTACCACCCCCTCCGGTGCCTCACCCTCTCCCAGCACCCCGCCTCTCCCCTCTCACCCCCTGCATTGTCCCCATTGCCCCCCTCTCCCCCAGCCGCTCCTACCCCCAGCGGTGCCCCCGACCTAACAAAAACAACCCAAACGTACGTCCCCGCGTAGTTTCAACAGGTTTTAGCTTAATTGCATCCATGCCGCGCTCGTCGGACACAAATCGATTAACACCATCAAAAAAAGCAGCCGCCGGGGACAAAAGTGCACGGCAAAAGCAGAGAATAATTATAAATGAACGATTTTATGATTATTAATATTAAAGCAGAGGTCGCATCGAAAATTTTCCCAAATAAGTACATCAATGGTGAAAAATAAGTTTTTGGGCTAAAAATAAGTACATTTTTTAAAGCGTTGTTTTGAGGCTTAATCTCGAATTTTATTCAGCATTATCGGCATTTGCGACATATTTTTCACCACCCACTATTTTTTGAGCAATTTGAGAGCTTGAAAAAGAAAAACATTTATTTGGGTGGGGTCGCCGGAAAAAATTTAAAGAAAATGACTGGATTTGTTAACAAAATTTGGTCCTTTTTCATTTATTTTCACTTTTGAAGACAAAAATCGGAATTTCTTTGGCTTAAAAAAATAAGACACAAAATAATACCCAAAAAGCAGAAAATGTTAAGTGGAATTGATCCGACGGTGCTTTATGCACAGCCTGGGAAATTTTTTGAATATTTTAGTGAATCTTGTTAAGATTTTGCGTTTAAATCGCTTCCAAAAAACATTTATTTCCACTGATTTTCCTTGGAATCCCCAAAATCGAGGGAGAGTGAGTGTGTGAGAGAGAGAGAGAGTGGGAGGAAAAGAGAAAAGAAATTGGCAGTGTTGTTTGAACTTAACGTATTTCCTCTAATTAAAGCCCCCTCCATTTGAAGCCCCCTCCCTAATAGAAGCAATTTTAAGTAAGGCAAATATTTACGATAACACTGATCACGGGCAAACATGTGCCAAAGCACTGACCACTAGGCACACATATAAATTTAAGTGTAAATGAAAAAATAGTCAAGATAAATAATGTTTTGGAGGCAAAAGAATAAATAAATGTCAAATTATATGCAAATATTCATAAAATAACCAAAACACTGACCACGGGGCAAACATGTGCCAAAGCACTGACTACGGGGCAAACATATAAATTTGAGTGTAAATAAGAAAATAGTCAATTTAAATAATGTTATGAAGCCAAAAGAATTAAATAGATGTCAAGTTATATGCAAATATTCATAAAATAACCAAAACACTGACCACGGGGCAAACATGTGCCAAAGCACTGACTACGGGGCAAACATATAAATTTGAGTG
>JAKKIK010000920.1:0-21345 GCA_024500135.1 Heterodera carotae | reverse complement strand
AAATTATTTAGAAATATTGTTTTAGATTTAAGGCGTTCTTGTATGTGTACCCCAGCTCAATTACTTTTTTGAATAACTCAGAAATACGTGCTGGCGCAATTTGTCCGAATATTGGACAATTACTACGGAAAGAATGTTTAGCGAGAGTAATGTTTTGAATAGAAACCGGTCAATAAATAAGGTAAATTTGAAATTTAATATTTATTGAAATATGGTTTAATGGTTATGTTTGTAATGTTTAATCGTATGTTTTCAGTAATGATATTGTTTTCACCTATGCTTTTGGTCAATTTATTTTTGATATTTTGGACAATTGACTTTGGTATTTTGACAATTGACTTTGGTGTTTTGGACAATAGACTTTTTGATATTGGATAATGACTTTTTCACAATTTTCCTAAACAATTATAACAAATAATTCATTAAACAGCGCAGCCGCCACGTGCTTTTCCTCAGGGGGATCTTGAACTTACGAGATGGTAAATTCTGTTATTTATATCAATATATTCGAGAAATTCATTAAATTTTCAAAGATCATGACAATATGTTTAATTTTTTTAATTATTATTGATTGATTAAACAATTAAACATTTTTCTAAGAATTTTTGCACCACGTTTGTATTAATATTAATTATACCTCATCACAGCAACTAGCATGCCCTCAAACGCTTGATTAAAATAAACAAAGAGTTGCAACTTTTTGGATTTATTTTTCCTTTTTAGTATTTTTTTTCTTTCAAGGTATCTCATCTAAGCATAACTAAAATTTAAACAAAGGGTCATCTTTGCACCATTTCAAATTATTAAATTTATTTATTTTCAGTACCAAGAAATATTATTATAAATAAATCAAATAAACAATTTTAAGAAGATGTCACAAAAAAATGATTTTGCACCGATAAGGATAAAGCATCCCAAATTATGATACATTGATATTTAATCTAATTCGAGTTTTAATTTGTTGAATATTACCAATTTCTAATATTCTTGTTGAATCTTTTGAGTGGTAACTTGCAGTTCATTTATCTAATTTTAAGAAATAAATGTCCACTTATTATTACAGGATAAATTTTATTTTAACTTTATTTGTGAAATCCATTAACAATTATTTAAAATTGATTTAATTCCAACATTCTAAAATGATTTTGCACAGAAAAGCATATGATGCTATCAAGCAAATATTAAAAATTATTTTTCACAATTTTAATCTAAACTGAATATCCTATAGCATTAAGAGTAGCTAGCATAACAAATGTTATCCTCAATGATTTAGATCATCCTTTTCGACATATGTATTTAATCCTTATTTAAATTGATTCAATTTGAATTTAAGTTCTAAAATTATTAATTTTACCGTGATTACCCAATGGTTCATTCGGTAAATTTGCATTCGAAAATGCTTTCGTTACAACGAATTTTAAATTGTTCATGAGTTGCGCATCCTTTAATGTTTAGTTATTAAAACAACGTTAGTAATAATTAGTAATGTTATCAATTTATTTTTTAATTTGAGCTTCCATTATCTAAACGTTTGTTAGATACTTACTCCAAATGACCAAAATCTATGTTTGAATCTTGGTTTAAATAGCTCGTAGATCACACAAATCATTTAATTTAAGATAATATCATTTTTGGCATTATAATTTTGCTTAATATAAATATGCTTGAACTTTATTCTTATAGAAACAGCAAAAGTTTTTTGGAATTAGTACTTTTTGCAAATGGTATTATTTATCTCGAATGCCGGCTAATGGGTATGATTTAATTATATTTAATTTTCTAATTGCTTTTTAAATTGTCTATATCATATTTAAATATTACGCATGGTCAGTGATGCTTTTAAATTTGGTAATTACGTTTTGCGCCTGTAGACGGCATCTCAACACATGCCCTCTGATTGGAATTTAAGTTTCAATTGGTATGCTCACTTTTAAAAAATTTAAATTATTTTTTTATTGCCTATCACAAATAATCTTTATAAATTTTTAATTCAATACCCTAAAAATAAGTTTGTTTGTTGGTTGGAGATATCGACTATTAAAAGTTTAATATAATTTCTTTTTTCCAAACTAATCAACAAATTAACCGATACAAGATTCTGATGAGTTGAACTCTTTTTTCTCTTAATTTTATGGCATTTTCTTAGAAGAGATCATTGTTTTTTAAAGTCGATTATCGAATATTCATACTAAAAAATTATAAAAAAATATATCGTTTGTGCTTTTTTAGTTTTTTGGAATCAGACTGTTTTGCATATTGTATTATTATTTCGGATTATTAGTTGGCTCCAGTTTTTGAATTTTAATGATAAGACTTAATTTATATTGGATTTGACTAATTGTTTTTTAATATGTCTATCATATTTAAATATTCTTCACAATAACCATAAAGAGACTTCACTATCTTTCCTGGTCTACATGCCCCACACGATTAAAAGTGTATTTTTTTGAGAAAAGTTTAAATTTGCGCATTTGTAAGCGTAATTTCGGATGCTTCATTCTGTTCAAAAATGATAGCAGTTTTATTATAAATTAGGTAATGGTTTAGAAAGACCATATTGTAAACATATTTTATTGTTTTGAAGTTGACTAATTGTTTTTATCTTGTTAAAATTTCTTCATAATTATATCGAGCCGCACGCCTTGTTTCAACTGGACATTTTAATTATCAAATTTATAAATGAATTTTTTAAGAATTATTAGTTTTTTTAAATTTTGTATAATAACTTGTGCTATGCGTAAGAAAAATTTCCGCGTCCAAACTTAAAATTTTTGGTGAGGCCATTCTAAAAGCCTTATAATTTTTTAGTTGTTTTTCTTTATTTCCATTCAAATAATCTTTATTAATTTTATTTTAAGACATTAAAAATAAAGATTGAATTTATGGTCAATTTTCAAACCATCAATTGGTGCACCAAATGCAAAACTTACATTGCTGAAACATCTATTTGATCAATTTGGTGGACAATTGTGGGCAAATGACTGACCCCCTCAATGTACAGCAGCACAGAGCATGCAGCATTGACGTCAATTGACCCCCATAGAACATAATGATGCGAATGAATGAGACACTTTTTGCACATTTTATTGCAGAGAAATAGTAGGAAAAGAAAAACGGAGAGAAAACAGTAAGAGGAAAGAGAGACACACTTTTTCCACTTTATATTGCAATGAAATGAAGGAAAAAGAGAGTAAATGAAAAGTGAATAGAAATGGATGTGAAATAGAGAAAAATAAATGAACTCAGTGAAAATAGCGAGGTATGCAGAGAAAATGATAGTTCTCAGTGGGACAACATTTCAACAGATTAGAAGGAAATAAATCACATTCCAAATTGGAGATTCCATGCCATAGGAAAAAGAGTCTCATTTATCCGCATCATTTTATTTTATAGGGGTCAATTGACGTAAATGATATATGCTTTGTGCTGCAGTACATTGACGGGGTCAGTCATTTGCATTTACCCATAATTGTCCAACAAATTGACCAAAAGGATATTCCACCAATGTACATTTTGCATTTGATGCATATTTTTAATTGGGTTTGAAAATTAACCATAAATCCATGAATAAGAATTGAAGTAATTTTTTTTTTAATTTGAAATAATTTGCACCCAATTTGAATATTTTTCAGTTCGCTTACGAAATATAGAAATTGACTAAAACAAAAAATTGGTGTTGAGGAATTGTAATAATTCTTTTTTAAAGTTAGCTTAAATTTTTCAATGTTGTATGTATTTCAGATTTATTTCCTTATTGTTGGTTTTTGGCCAAAATTTGAGTTCCAACTTTTTTTTCTGTTCCCGGACCCGGTATGAATTTGGCGCCAGCAGATCATCTGTAGAGAAAAAAAGGCCCGATTTAATGCGCAAGGTTTCACATTTTTCCAAACCGAATTCAGAAAGTTATGAATTTTTGAATTTTTACCAGAATTTTCGGTCTCAACCCCTGAAAAGTTAGACAAAGTTAGAATCCTGAAATCCGGCCCTACTCTATTAAATTCTCCACATTTTTCTGCATCCAATCCTTTTATTCCATATTTTTAGCTTCATTTTAAGTCAAGATATGATTTTTTCAAATTTAAATTCAATTTTTCAAATCAATTTTTCTGATCACCAGCCAAAACCCACTGCTATATCTATATAGTTAAAAAGCATCAAAATTAATAGACTTTTCTGATTCTCCTGCTAAAACTGCACAGAAAAAAAAATTTTTGCTCGCTGGAGAAATTTTTTTTTGGCTGGGATTTTTTGATTTTGAATTTTGGTTGGTCCTCCAATACTATAAGTTGCTCAAAATGTTTTTCTTCTTGTATATTTTTTTGACGTGCAGACTTTATGGATTTTCTTTCATTGTTTTTGGTTAATACAAGTGTGCCGCATCTGAATATGATATTGGTTTTATCCTATATTTAGTTATCTCAAAGTTATTAGCCGTTGAATGAAGGTTGTTTTTTTGTGCACCCATTTTTTCCGAAATTCATAACTTTTGTTTAAATTGTGGAATCTTTTTTACTTAATCTTTATAATAGTTGTTTTTCTTTGCTTTTTCATATTCTCGCTTGCTGTTATGCAACAATACCTTTTTAAATGAGTTATGAGTCAAAGCTTGCTGTCGCCTTTTTTCTTGAACAATTTTTCAGTCATGTTCATTTAATTGTTTTTTTATTGAAAGCATTCATTTTTTGCCTTTTCTTTATATATTTGCATTATATATGATTAAACCAATTAACTGTTAAAGCATTTTTATGGTGACTTCTCATTGTTCAAAATACGAAATGCTAAATTTTCACGTGTTTTTTATTTAAGCCCTTATATCTCGTATATGTAATCCCGAACATATTGGTTTTAATGCCGTTTAAAAGCAATTTCAATGCTCTTTTGAATGATTTGTGGATTGTTTAAGAAAATATTTCAGCAAATGCTTTTTAAAATAAAAATTAGTTACAGCCATTTTTAAAGTTGCAACCCAAAAATCTTGGAATATCCCATCCGTCCTTTTTTCTTTATTATTACCGCGTGATCTTATTCTCGAGTTTGAGTACCATGAAATGGATATGCTCTTCACGAATAGACTAATTATTAATTTATATTTTGCTAATTCACACAGTTGTACCTAAAAGTATCGAAACAGCACAAAATGTTCCATGATTTTCATGCCCAAAATCAGTAAGAAAAATTAAAATTTAAAGAATTATTGTATTAGGTTGGCAAATAGGTCGATGCACTTTATATGGAGTTGTTGGCTTTATTTAAGTGTTGAAAATGGCGTTTTTGTGTGCCCGTTGCATGAACTGCGCAATTTGTTTAGTTCGTTTTATAAATTGCCTATACAAAATAGTAATAACAAACACAAAAAAATGGAATTAATGAGTAATCAAACTGGCAAAAAGTTTTTGGAGGTGGTTTTACAGAACGGCTTTATAAATATATTTAATGCTAAAAATCGGCTTTCGACCTATTGAATCTATAGGTGTTGGTTCCGCTCCGGGTACCTCAGGCACGTCTGGAACCTTCCCAGTAATGGTGCGCAATTCTTATATGGTCTGCAAGAAGCGCTTCACCGATGGCGAGCCAAAAAAGTTCAGCCCTTGTGGCTGTCCTTTTCATGTGCACCATTATGGGTAGAATAAATACATAAATCTGTAAACCAAAATTTTTAGCCCAAACAAAGCTGGCATTTTCTGTTGCCCGCGCCATGGCAAACAGTAGCCCGTCAGAATGATGTGAGCAGATTTTAAGAAAGTTTTCTTTTGTTGTTGCTGCTATAAATTCATTTATTGATATGTATTTTCTGTCTCACTATCAGTAATTTATCGCATACTTAACCCAATGATCCTGTACTATCTATGTACAGGGGAGGGCTATGCCTCGCATTTGAGACTACCTTCACGTGGTGCGTTGGAGTCAGTACTTATTTGATCCTTTAATCAAATAAGGAAGCAAATGTCTCAAAGATTTTTTAACGTTTTTAGGATTTTGAAAACTTAGATTTTTTAATTTTCAAATTTTTTTTTGCATCAAACGGCTAGAGCCAGCAACAAACCGAAAAAGCCATGTATGTGTAGCCGCTGTAAGCGGCTAGTTCGTAATATTAATAATAATACTAAACAAAAAGATAAAAGTTAATTTTATTTAAACATTTATTCTACATATAATTGATAACAAGGCATAATATTAGTGAAATAAAAAGCAAAAATTTATTGACCAAACCTATAAAAAAATATACTTTTTAAAGTAAGACAGCATTTCAACTTAAAATTTCAGAACGGTTCGGACTCCAACTGCAATTTCTTTTAAAAAAACCAATTTCTGCACCGCTTGCTTCGTTTTAGTAAAATATACATAATAAGAATTTTTGTACAATTAAATCAATGCTCCTCTATATATAAAACATTTTAATCAAAAGGCGGCCTTTCTAAGGCTTGGATTAAGAGTGAATGCCAAAAATTTTTGAGTTAAAATTAAATATTTAAATCTACATAACATTTTCAATATTCCGCTTAAAATAATACGAATATTTAAAATATCTACCAATTTCATAATGCTAATTTTAACAAAATTATCTTGCTAAATATTATACGGCAAGGCAATACCCCTAAACTAAACGCGGTTAGAATATAGATATTGCGAAGATAGTTATCCAAATGTAGTAGAAAGAAAACAACCAAAGCATTGATTTCCATCCTAATTTCCTGCAAACGCATGATCGCCAAAAAAACAAAGGATTAAATGGATCAAATGAAGAATGGAGCGTGCCAAAATACTTGAAAAAAATCCTCATTCGTCGAAGAGGCAACTTGAAAAAGTTAACAAATATGAAAAAAGGGCGAAACGACTTAAAAGAATAGAACCTTCCAATTTTATTACAATTTAAAATTTAATGCATTATAAAAAATAATGAAATCTAAAATGTCACTTAGACTTATTTCACAGTGTTAAATGATAGATATTATAATGTTTGTAAAAATTTGTGCATTCAGAAACAAATAAAATACTCTAAAAAATATACGTGAAGAAAAATAAAAAAAGAAAAAATAAAGAAAAAAATGGATGAAATCTAAAGAATTGTAAAAATATAGCTTACATTGTCCAAACAGAAACAATAAAGAATTGATTTTCTTTCACACAAAGGAATAAAAGAGAGTTTCAATGTACTCTTACAAATTAGGAAAAGAAAAAGAAGTTGTTCCAATAAGAATATTTTTAGTAAGATTTATTTTGTGGAAATAAAAAACAAAAGAAGAACCGTTTTTCTCATTAATAAATCTTATTGCTTAAAATGATTGCAAGGGATAATTATTTATCAGTACAAATAATAAAGAGAAATACGAAATGCTGTAAATAATATTTTACATAAACATTGAAAAAATTACATATATCAATAATTAAGAATATCAAAAATTTAAACCTAATAAAAATGGGTACTTCGGTGCGGAGCAATTGTATTGTACGCTAATGGAACAAGAAATAAAATGAATCAGAAAAATAAAAATAAATAAATAATTAATGGCAGAAATGAAATAAATAAAAGTCACTAAATAGTGTTTTCAAGTATCTGAAAGCTACTTTGTACAAAAATAACAAAAATCATTTTGGATTAAGCCACCAAAAAAGGAAAGAATTAGCACCGTTTTTCATTCTTTTACAAAAAAACATTACTTAATATTTAATATATCATGAGGAAAAAATAAATCATTTTTGCGAAAGATGATCCAAAAAACTTATAATAAAAAAAAATTGGAAAATAACGAAAAAAACATTTATAAGAAAATAAGTTTATTCAGAATCATAGATCCTTTAATAGACAAAGACTTATCTAGATCCTTAGCAAACACTAATAATATCTGCATCCGTTTATTGCATTTCATTCATTCATTTGCATTTTTTGAAATGCCAAAATTTTCTTCCATTTTCTAAATAATTCGGGAGCCGTCTAAAATGGGAATCAAGATAGTGCGTATCATAAAAGTTAAGCAAAATTATAATTAATAATTTTTTTCTTACTTAAGCCATGGAATAGCCGCGATGATGTCTTTCTAGGAATAAACAATATCAACCTGTATTATTTTACATTTTGTACAAGTTTTCCTCCAATAAATTAATTAAAATTTTTGTTTTGTTTTTTTTTGCATTAATTTTTAACTTATTTCGTAAAAGTTCGACAATATGAAGGATTGTTTTATTTTGGAACTATGACCTTACGAGCTTAGGCGGAAGTAGTGACCACACGGGGTCACTGTTGAGTTTAAGGCTCTTATCTCAAATTAGCATTGTCAAATGTTGCAATCCCAAAGGGCGGCAATTTTAAAATATAAGTTTATTAAATTTTTCTTAAATATTTATTTTTAAGTATCTAAAAATTTTATATGTTGTTGTTTAATCGGTTGCTTTAAAAACTTCCGATAATTTATATTTTGATCTTGTAAACCTTCAATCTCTTCACGGCAGTCTTCAAAAGTCTCCAACATTCTCAATTTGTCTCTTCACCCATCCATTAATTATTTTGAAATAATTGTGGAGTCCTTGGTACACCATGATGCAAAATTGTGAATTTATATTTTGATCTTGTCGTATGAAAGTAAATTTGCTGTGCGGTTGTTTCGAATACTTCGCCTTAAAACCCGTACGATAAATAATTTCGGTTTTTGGCAGTATAAAATTTTTATATTTTAATTTTTTGTTAAAAATAATTGATAGAGAATTAGATCAAGTATAAAGTTTTATTTAATTTCTAATAAGCGAATGGTACAAAAAGGTTAATATTTTCATGGCCAAGGCGGTTCTGCAACTGGTGCCACATATCGATTTCGTTGGTTCTTTATAAATGTTTCTGTTATTTTTGTCACTCTTTTTCTTTGAATAAGGTTTACTTTCATTCGTATTTTTGGTTTGGTTTTTAACAGCTTCCATTAATATCATGAATTTTCTTTGTGTTTTCTATTAAGAAATAATCCATTTATCGAATAATGATTAAATGAATATTGTTGAAATCATGATTCTGGTAGTCAAATTGTGGCTGTTGGGACACGTTTTGTATTATACCACAATTGTGCCGATTAATTAGTAATATGTTTTCATATTTGTCCAGTTTCACAACATTAATTTATTTTATAGATTCAACTTCTTTCCTTTCCCGTTCAATTATGTAAAGAACACATAAATAATTATGAAAAGTAAAAAAGGTACACTTTTTAAAATCTGAGTGAATATTACATCGTCTGATTTTAATTAAATTTTTAATTCAATTAAGCACTGATTACTTTCAAAAGAAAAAAAGCTAACTAGGCGAAATGTCGATAATAGTCTTTTTGATTTCACGTACACTTTCATCATCATATTTACATAGATTTTGCTAGTATATTAACGATCAATTTTAACATTTTTTCTGTCTTTCACATATTAAAAAGGTAAATTCAAGTAGAAATTTATCTTGAAACTTTATTTATTCGGACAATTATCACAAATTTTATCCTTAAGCTTTGAAATAACTTTGTTTTTATTAATTTGTTTTATATAACAACTTTTTATTTCTTAAAATTACCTTTTAATTTTTGTATATTCTTGATAAAATTGGATAGTAAGATCATTTCGAAAATATAATTGATAGGCGATAATGGAATACAGTGGTTAGCAGAATTCATTCACTTTCGTCAAATTAATTTATTTGTTTTTTTGAATGAATAAAAATGTTTGAGTAGAACGCCCCGTTTTATATGCTCCATTGCGTAGCCTGATTTATTTTTCAACGCAACTATTTTATGTACACTTTATATTTGATACTGTGTAAATTCTTTCGATTTCGCCTATCTCGTTCTGTAATAAGATGTTCTTTATAATATGTAGTTACCAAAAATTTTGTTAGTTTTTAAGGTAATAATTATTAAGAAATTTAGTACTTTTTTTTGTGTTTTTGAGCAAATTCATTCACCTTTTCATCATCATTAATTATTTTTTTGAAAACATTATTATTTATAAATTTATGCCTTGCAAATTTGCTGATTATTTTTTTTGTCATTTAAACTATTAATCACATTAAACAGGTCGTTATTATCAGTTTTCTAAAACTCAATTGGAACATATGGTAAGCTTCCTTTCAGAGCCTCCCTTAAATCAAACAATCCCTGGACTTCACGTTTGAGACTTTTTAGTGTTTCCATTTTTTTTAATTTCATAGTTCTCTAGTAAAATTTTATTTTTAGGGATTTCCTTTTTCATTTTTAACATTCAGAATAAAAATCATTTAAAGAATTTTAACAATTCCTTTTATTAAATAAATTTGTATTATTTCAGACACATATTTCCAATAGTCGGAAAGGTTGAATTTTAAATTACCTAAATAGTTATGTATAGGAATTTGATTTCATTTTGCATTTGTTTTGCTGGATATACATATACGCCCTTGCACACGTAAGGCTCTTCGCTCAGTCAATAATTTATTATATTTACTTGAAAATTCTTTCAATTGTAATGTATGTATAATTTTATTATTACAGTTAAATACACTTTAGGGTTAAAAATCGATGCGAATTGGTATGTTTTTTAAGGAGAAAAGGGTTTTAATGTAATCAGGTCTGTCAATGATTAATGGAACCAAAAACAATTCATGAAATTTACATTAACATTTTACTATTGAAAAAACATTAATATTCCAAATAAATGAACCTTCTCCAGGAAATTAAACTTTATACATTTTTTATTAATTTAAAAGGTTAAACATTATGAAAAAATTAGCAATTATAATTATCAATAAATAAATTTCGGTTCTTTCTTTTAATGCTTTTAATGTATTTTAAAAATTAACCAAAAGTCATCATCTAATGAGAAGTTTAAAGTTGTTTACGTATGAAAAAAGATTAATTTATGAAAAAAGATAAAAGATTTTAATAATGTAAAAATTTTTAGGAATCCAATTATCAGACTTGCAAATTCCCGAAACTTTGAATGTAATGGTTATTCCATCACGCTGACGGAAATGGGCAATGGGCGGTAGAACGCAATAATGAAAAACATTTATTATTAAAATATTTTACATTACCCATGATTATGGCATCGCTTTAATATAATTTAGGCATTATAATCCTTCTGAATTTTGTTTAAATTGGGATATTTTTTGAGTTTGCAATCAAGCCGAAGATTTGAATGCTGACGCCGGTGGCCAGGCCAGTATGCGCGTCTTTAATCCCAATAATATATGCGAAATTAGTACTTATTGAAAATTTATTTATTATTCAGAACTTATGATTACTATTGAAGTAATGATAATCTTCCTCGATTTTTATACATTCAGGACATACGTCCAATTCTGTTTTTGATTTGAAGCATTGCCAACGTTTCAGCAAATGCAGAATTCCATATATAATAATATATATAGAGGAAGCCAAATGTTTGTTTTGCGAGGGAAAATTTGCATGTAATATATGTATATATATATTAGTGACCGGCGAAATCAAAAAACCCGGGACCGGGTCCGGGACCGGGATTTCAAAAAAGTGACCGGGCGGGATCCCGTGCCGGGATCCCGGCCAAAATCCCGTCCCGGTTTAAATCCCGGCCCATCAAAAAACCGGGATACGGGATTTTGATGGAAAAACCCGGGATCCCGGCCGGGATTTAAAAAATCAAATTCTTGTGAAAAAGAAAAACAGATAATCGTTAAATCGCATAAAATAGAATAAAAAGATCCATTGAAATACTACTACTCGCCGCAAACATTTTTTTTTTGGGTATTGAACTTAGGTAAACAGCAAAACTTGTTGTGTGGCCAAAAAATTTTTGACAAATTTAATCGGATTTTGACAAGTAAACTTGCCCAAAAATTGCATAAAAGCGGTAAAATTTTGCTGCTGATTTTTTAAATTTAAAGCTACGACGAATTTTAACATTTATTTACCTGATATAAAAAATAAAAAAGTATCGAAAATATTTTCAACACGCGGGATTAGAACCACACCAGATATAGAGGCAGAAACTAAAACACAGACCAATCGGCCACCATAAAACAGCTAAATTATGATATAAATTCCCATTTCTTTCCTTCTCTCCTGAACTTTTTTACTCTGATCTTCATTCTTACCAGTGCATAATTGAAAATCTCGGGTTTTTGACTTAAAAACCCGGGAGCGGGTCCGGGACCGGGATTTCAAAAAAGTGACCGGGCGGGATCCCGTGCCGGGATCCCGGCCAAAATCCCGTCCCGGTTTAAATCCCGGTCAATCAAAAAACCCGGGATCCGGGATCGGGATCCCGGGAAAATCCCGGCCGGGATCCCGATCCCGCCGGTCACTATTATATATATATATATTATATATAATTTATTTTTTAAATCAATGTGTTAAGTAAAATCGAATCATATCATTTTCATAAATATTAGTTCAATCGTTTCAATATTAGATATATTTTCTTTGCTAATTATTTTAGTTAGACATTTTTTCATACATTTTTTTTATCAGATTTGACAAAGCACGTTAACAATAAAACCTTTGTTTTTTTCTTTCTTAATATAATAACACTAATAGGTTTTGTACAAAGAATTAAAAACTCTCAAGTTTCCGTGTCTGTGTTTATGTTAATTTAGTTTTAAGACTTTTTTTCCAATTATAGGTTTTTATTTATTAAATCAAATGACGAATATTATTCAAAAAATATTAATTTTTTATTTATTTATTTTTTTAATAATGTTTAGGTATTTGATTTGCCAACTTTGCTTTACTGGACTAATACTTTTATCGCGAAGGAGATGACATCCCTTGTATCAATATGAGCCATGCCGTGTCTAGAGCGTATGTTGAACGTTCCATCGGTAGATGTGCGTTGAGCACAAACTCTATAATTTCGTCACAATTATATTCAATATTGAGAATTTTAATAAATTTTTGGTTTATTATAGATAAAGTAATATTGGATTTGAGTTTTATAAAAATTATTTCTGATATATTACAATAATTTTTTCTTCAAAAAAATTTTTTTTCTTCTGAATTTATGTAACAATTAACCAGCAGCACCAAAAAAACAAAGATTTTTGATTAAGAAATTTAATTGATTTTTAAATTTCCTTAAATGTTGTTTAAGACTTATATCCAGGAGTACATTTTTCCATACGTAGTGAGTTGTGTTAAGAATATTTTTGATTAATAATATTTTATATTTAATGACCTGAACATGCCAAGAAAAATATTATTTCATTTTTTCCTAATTTTTATTATTCTAGAAATCACAAACAAGCATCCCTGGAAGTAATTTAAAAAATATTTTTATTTTTTAACAAATTAATTTCGATTTTCGTATATTCATATCAATCTTAAATTTTAATTTGCATTTAAATTTATTATGCTTGGATGATGAAGCTTTGTCTTTCACATCAATGAGAAGTTTGGTCTTTTTGTTATTTGTTTTTATTAATTCTTAAAGTTTGTTTTATTGTTTTTTGAAAATTCTTTTAAAACCTTGTTCAATCGAATATTATGTTTGGGAAAGGGATTTTTATAGGGGGATTTCAGTGGGGAAATCCTTATGAATTAGTTTTACTTTGTTTAAAACCCTGGAATACATTTTTACATACACGGTGATGAAGGCGGCTATTTCATCTTTGACTCAGTTTATTTTTATATTTTGTGATGAAAATAAAACCTTACCCCAAATCCAATATTAATCATCTCAGCCGGTTTCGCTTTATTTTTACACTTTCATCTTCTTTTGTGCCTTTAACGGCTATTTAAATTTTTACTTATTACTGTTATGAAGTGCGCATTATTTCGCTGTAGGTAATCATATACTTTTCTATAGAAAAATATAAATTAATAAAAAAATTTTGTGTGTATTATTTTTCTGATCATTATATTGGTCGGTTTGTTTTTAAAATATTAATATTTCAACTGACTATTTAATCTAATATTCGAATTGTCGTTTAAGTGACATTTAGATAAAAAATCCTTGTCGATTGAAAGTAACTTTATGCCTACTAATTAGGATTCAACGGGAACAGGGCGGGAAATCCCGGTTTTTTCAGGTCCCGGGTCTCGGTTTTCCATAAAAGTCAAGTCCTGGTCGTTCAAAACCGGGCGGGATCGGGACTAAACTTGCACAAGAATGCGGAGTTCAAAAGTTGAGAGGGAAAATGGAGGAAGGGGGAATACAGACAAGAGTAATTTTCATTGGTAGAGTGGTTTTGTTGTATGTTTCAATGATATGGTTGGTGTGGGTTCGGATCTCGCGTTTTTAATTAATTTTCATGACTTTACCTTCAATTTTTTATTCAGGGAAATAACTATTAAATTTCTTCGATATCTTTTCGATTTTTTAAAATTATTTTTGGGGTAAAAATAACTCCGTGTATAATTTAATTCTTAAATTAGAATTCATTGAGGATTTATGGGCCATTCTTATAACAGATTTTCATAAGGAAACCCAGCTAAATTCTCAAAAATTTTCCCGGCGGCGCTCATCGGCACCGACTGCCCCCACCTAATTTACAGTGTATTTTCAAATTAAAAATTAAAAATTGGCATTGATGGGCCTCCTCCCCGTTCTCTATTTTGCTAAGGATTTAACTATTCTACCCCTGTTTAATTATATTTAAGTCCAAATACGATTTTTTACTGAAAATATTAATTTAACAAAATCTGATCATTTTGTTCAAAAAATACCCTACTCCTAATTGATATTTATTACTAGTAGGCTATATATACTTGCTTGTGTGTGGTTTTTTTAGGTCTTATTTTAATGAAATATGCTGTTTTAAACGCAATATACTCGTCATTAATTTATTCCGTCATATTTTTAATTTTTGCAAAGAGTATTAATTGGTTTGCAAAATAGTTTCAATTTCTTTCTCATCATTTTGATATTTTAAACATCGAACTCAGGACACTATTTTAAACATCGAACTCAGGACTAATTGTTTCCACGTTCAAGTTTTCTTAGTTTTATTTTTTTTCATATTTGTTTATTATTTAATTCTTGTAATAATCAGTTCTTCCATATTTGGTATATAACTGTTTAATACATTGGGTCACGAACTCCAGATCTGAAACTGCTTATTTTGCATTCTTAATTCCTTGTATCTTTTTCTGTTTATGTACAATAAATGAATGATTTTTAGCTTGAAGCTAAACGTAAGATTGACTAATAATTAACGAAATAGTGAATGATAGTGTTACTTTTTCCATTTATGTTTATTCAATACAAATAGATTTAATTAAATTTAATTTGAAGCCGAGAACTTTAATTGGGTTGTATTAAAGTATGTAAAATTCAAAAATTAGTTGCAATAGCTTTTATGTTCAATGTATCATTATTTTCCTAACGCAAATTATAAATAAGAGTAATTAGTAATTATAACCTTCAACAAATTTATAATTATTCGTATTTTAAACTGGCGGCAAAGCACACCACGATTTGCACTAGCAGACATAATCGTGGTTGCGTAGTATACCTGGTTATAGGTGGTGCAATAAACGGTCGATTTTATAAACAGATCGCCTAACAGTTTTTATTTTTTCATTATTTAGCTACAATTATTCTATTCATTTAAATGAAGTCATAAACAAATAGTTTTTTTTATGTACCAGTATTTATTCAACGCGATAATAGCAGAAAGGGTGGATTTTTACTTCTTGTTCAGAAACTGGACTTAAGATCGCTGTTTTTTTTGTGCCGTGAATAATAAGAGAGGAATTTTAATCTTTCAAATTAAACGGAATCAAATTTTATGTAAACAATTTATATTTAAATTTCTTTTGTATTTTTGAGCAATAATTTCCAAATAGTCTTTTCGTTCATTAATTGCATCATTGCAGATGACGCTGTTATTAATTTCAAGTATCGCTATTCTGGTTTTTAATTTTTAAATATAAAAATTATTTATTTATTATAGTTGTAATTACGTTGCCGATTTTTCAATCTGAATTTCGATTAAATTTTGTTTGGTTTTGGTTTAAATTATGCTTTTTTATCTAATGTAAAAGTTACAGTCAATATTTTTTAAATTTATTAATGTTGGAATTTGTGTTTATTAGTTTAGTAAAATTATTTATCTAGATACCTTCAATTTATATGAGGTAAATTTATGATATTTTTTCGGCAACAAATTCAGCCATTTCGAGTGTGAGATTTAAACAATTGATCACCCGTAAATTTTATTCCTCCTTATTCTTCGCAATTAATTCCTTGATAAGCTTAATCTTAACGGCATCATCAGTCATGCAATGTGTGCGCGACGACGAGTATCAACATCTTCAGTCGCAAGGAACATGAAGCAAACGAATTCTTAAGACCTAAGCAACAGTCGGCGGACACCTTGACGCTGGATGCACACATTTTGCGTACAATGCTTCCTCGCGTTTATTGGAGATTTATTGAAGATTTCTATAGAGTTATTCTAGATTCATGTAGATAAATTGTATTTATATGTAGTTTTTTGTAGATTTATTGCAGTTATGTAGTTTTATACTAGATATATTGTAGATTTATATAGATTTTGGGTTTTTTAATTATAAAGCACTTTCCTTTTGCATGAATTTAGTCAACTTGTATTACAGTCGTTGTCAAAATTCAACTTTTCTTAGTGCAGAAGCGGAGCAGTGTCAAGAAATTTTTGAAAATTTTATATTTAAATTTTTAATTTGAATTTTGTGGTTACGAGTTAATTTTCTGATATTATGAATTAACGAGTTATATTCATGCCATGTTCTTGTGTTTTTATAGTTATTCTTTCATATTTTTTTCGTTTTTAAACAAAATTTACCTTTATTCAAGCTTTAAGAGTAATAAAATATTTATAAGTTTTCATTTTCTTCCTTTGTTCGGTAATTGTTCTATGGTCTCGCTCGAACTCCTCCTCTATCAAATCTATGGCTTTTTTAAAATTCCCAGAATTCCTCGGATTGAGTTTCAAATTGTTTGAACATTAATCAATTAGCATTTGGATTTTTTAATACTTTTGCCAAATTTAGACTTTTTGAGTTTTTTTAGAGTATTTTTCTAATTTTTTATATGCTAGTCCTTTTGTGTTTTTGTAACTTTTGTTTTTCTTATTATTTAACTATGAAAATGAAGTCGTAAGGCTTTTGTCCTTTGAATCAGACCCGACTTAAAATTCATTAAATACTTTGTCAGAACAAATTTCTCTAAAATTTGCTAGTTATTGTAATTTTTATTTGTTTGTTTTTTATATTTTTTGTTCTTTTTAATAAATCTAGGTGTATAAATTTGGGCAATTAGACCCTATTTTCCGGTTATTGCATTTATTCAAAAGTGAAACATGATTTTTAGATTTAAATTATACATATATTCCAAATGCCAAGATAACAATCAACATTGTGCAAATCGACAGAAATTTTTTGAAAATGCATATTTTACGAATAATTTGTTTTTTATATAACTTATTCATTCAATTTGTTTTTATTTTAATGTTATTCTTTTACCATGAATTATTGCACGATCACAAATTTGCACTTTGTTTAGCCTTTAAAACAAAGCTCTCGCATAGTACCAAATCCAAACGTATGATGTTTTTCAGTTCATTGAAATTCACCCTTTTGCTATTAGGTATTCTTAAGATTGTTAATTAAGGCGAAGAATTTTGTATAAGATTAAAAGTATTTATTTTTGTAAATTTTATTTTTGTTCCAATTTTTAAAGATTTCTAAATAAATGAACAATTGTTTTATCAATATTTTTAATGACTTTGTATATTAATGTAATTAAAAACGAGAAGGAAGTCGCACTGAACTAAAAATTCTGATTTTAATTTTGAAATTAGCGTTTGCTTTGTTTTGCAATTTATATATCATCGAACATTTTTTTGAGTTGCAGTCTCAACTCCAACTGTCGCATGAGTAAAATATTTATTTATGTTTTTTAATAATTTAGGGATTCATTGACATCCTCAATTTAAAACCTTCAATATCTCTTTTATTTATTTTAAGTTATTATTTTTATTTTGCTTTGGTCTGATATGTTTACCATCGGAGACGTATGGCCGGGTTCGGATGGACATGAGAGATGGTCGCGACGATTTTTGTGGGATTGAATTTTGGGTTGTTGCCGTTGTAACGAATTCCCGATAAATATTACCTGTATGACTTGTTCTGGTCCGTCGGCGGAGTAAGCCGAGGGAGGAGTGCATTCATTAGGTGGTCGGGGATGAATGACCATGAGTGCGAGGATGGGTGCCGGAACCAGTCTCAGTGCCGGGGGGACGTCGGCAATGGGGAAAGAACAGACTGGAATTCGGATTCGGTGGCTTCATCGGGTTGCACGGGAGGGTTTATTTCAATTTTTACAGGCTTTCACATTCCACTAACACGCCGCAAAACCTCTTTAAAGTGTATATTTAACTAATGTTTTTTAATTAAATACTTGTAAATGATAACTTTTTAATTTAGCGTGCATAATTTTGGAAGTAAATTATTGAAGAAAAGATTTTTTTTCTTGAAGAATTTTTTTACCTACTTTGCAGGATTTTTCTCACATTAATTTTTAGCAATAAATAAATTATAACGGCAATGTCGATGAAGCCTTTTGAACAGGAACGGTGACTAATGACGAAAAGGAACGGCGGCCAACGATAAAAAATTGAAGAAATTTGTTTATTTGCTAAAATAAAATATCAACATTTAATATTGTGAATAATTTTAATTAAAAGCCATTTAACAGCTAATATATGAATATTTTTGTGAAAACTGTAACTTTCTGAAATAATTAAAATTTCAATTCAACATGATCACCATTTTTTCTGCATCCACCTAATCAAATAAACCCACGACTTAAACATTTTCAGCCGAGATATTCGGTTTTGTTTGCATATAAATACTAATTTTATGAGAATTTTTCTAATTATTCACTCACTAATGAACTCATAAAATCTTTAATTGAGATGATATTTATCGATGTTTCTTATCGGTTGCACTTATGAATATGAATTAGATTAATGTGGATTTGGCAATTTGACCTTTTTATGAAATAACGTTATACGCTTACTTGCTCTACAGAAACTATCGTGATGACAATAATTGTTTGATATTTAAGAAAAATTAGTAATGTGTCTTGACGGCTTTATGCTTAAATTGTAAGACTTTTTTGTGTTTCAATTAAGATGCTTAACAGGTTTGGCTACATTGAATCGGGCTAAGCATATTTAATCCTTTCATCTCATTTGGCTTTTTGCTCACTCCGAGCCTCAAAGCATTCTCAAGGATACTTCACCTATTTTTTAATTGATTTTTTTTGCCAATTCTGTTTTTTTAGAGCATAATACCAATGTTTTATTCACAAATATGTTTTATTGCGCTTTTATTTTAATAATTTAATTAAAAATATGCAATTCTGGTTCTTTTATTGTAAGTAAAACTCATAGCGGCGATTGCAAAAAAAAGAATCCTTTGTTTAAAAAATTTTTGACATATTTTTCACATAGTTTATTGATCTCCCTTTACTTGCTTACAGAAGTTACGCTTTGTTTTTCCACTCTTGGGTTTGTCATTTTCCGTACACTTAATTTATTTTGGTGTAAAATCTGTACTTTATTAAATTTTTATTTATAAACTTTAATTAAAGTTGTGACCAAACAACATTGATTACTTATTTTTTAGCACACTTTAAAAAGGTTTAAGATTTATATTAATATTTTATTTCTTTTTCTTTAATACACATAACTCGAGCTAATTGTTGAAAAATGAGATTAGTTTTTCACATATTTGCGTTTAAAAAAGTACCGTAAATTTAATTTTTTTTTTGAAAAATATATTCATTAAAAGCAAATTATTATTTGACAAAATAGGAGTATTTTATGAATAATTTAAACTTTTATTTGAGTGAAGATTCCGGAGTCAGAGTTATCATTTATGAATTTAGATTAGAGTGTCTGAAACCCATTTGGAAATGAAAATAATTAAACTGCTTTTATTTGTACTCCCGTTTTTAATATTAATAAAATATACTGAATTAAAAAAAGTTTTAGTCTCCATATACCATAGTTTGTTCACATCTTCATTTTAATGGATTCGATTTTTTTGTTTAATATAGCAAATCAATATGTGAAATTTGATTTCTCATCTTTATTGCATCATTTGGAAACTACCAAATCTTTTCATTTCAATAAAGTCTACATGTATTTTTCCAATTTTATGAAAGTTAGATAAAGCATTTGTTGATTTTATAAGCATTAATTCAAGTTCAGTTGATGTTTACGCTTTTGCCTTAACTTGGCCCCCAAATTAATTTCACTCTCGCTTTCCTTTTCGTGTTCTTATTAAGTATTACAATTTTGAGTCCATTAAATCGCCGCCTTCAACATCTAAAATTTCATGAATTTTCATTTTTGGATAAGTTTTTTAAATAATTCTTTAATAATCAATTCTATCATATTTTATTTGCAAATATAATTTTACTATAAGTATTTAGAAAAATTAAGTTATTATATTGTACATTATCACTGTTCTGTTATTGCTTGTTTATAAGATAGTAAATCTTTTCATAAATCAACGTTGATCCAATTTCTTGATGCCTCTTGTGCAACAATTGTTACGATTCTCCAACGATAATTCGCGGCGCACCTTGTCATTTTGCTGGTTTTTACCTTCCGCGAGTTTATTGATAAAATTTTTGATATTATATTTTTTTGTATCATTGATAAATATTGTATAAATTTTCATCAAAGTATTAAGGGCTTATTTTTATTGCCGTAGAAGTGGCAATGCAACATTGGCACTTTATTAAATCTCAGTAAAGAACTTTACGAAATAAGCAAATTCTTTTATCCTAATTAATTCTAAATCATTTTTTGCTTACGTTTTCTAGAATCTATATATATCTACATATATATTTTTTAAACATTTTTAACAAAAATAATTTAACAATCTGATTTTTTATGTGACATTTTTTTTTCTGAATACCCACCCAATGACTTTGGGCTTGGATGATGCATTTAACATATCGGAATTATTAAGGATTCTAAAAAATCTTATTTGTTTAATTTTATTTATGTACTCGACCCTCATGTTGCCCGTCGTTCTAAGAATAATATCTTGCAACAAGGCAAATTTTTCCTTTAAAATAATAAATTCTTAGTTCCTTTATAGTTCATTTACAATCCTAGACATTTTTAAGATTTGAGTTTTCTCTACTACTAACTGAAAACATTGAATTGGTCCTTGAATTAAACACGAATTTATATTTACAATTGCATTAAGTGTAAAAAAAATCTGAAAAGCCATTAAAAATATTTTTACACCACTACAGTGGCTGGGCAAGTCATAAAAAATCAAAAACCCCAAGTGGGTTTCGAACCCCCCAAGACCCCTGCGACAGCCGCGCGCACTATCCATCGCGCCACCACCCAAAAAAAGC
>JAKKIK010000919.1:0-21349 GCA_024500135.1 Heterodera carotae | reverse complement strand
AAAATTTTCTGTCGAAATGTCCTTCACTGTCGAAAAGTCCGCTGTCGAAATGTCCTTCTGTCGAAAAGTCCGCTGTCGAAAAGTCCGGCGCCCAATAAAACTCAGTAAATAAACTGAAAGGAAAGGAAGGAAGAAGACATTTTTTAATTTAATGTTAAATTTTGTCTTATTTTTTGATAGGAAAAAATCATTTTATTTGTGTATTGATATAATTAATTGTATGCGCCCAAGGTTGTTTTTTGACCTTGATTTGAGTTTTTAAACAAAATTTTTTATAGATTTTTTTTTGATGTGACTGGAGAACGTGCCAGAGAGTTACTTTTCCTTTATGGCGGAAAAGGGGTATTTTTTGTCGAAAATTTTGCTAATTCGTTCCAAGGATTACTTAGTGCGACCAAGCGAATCGAATCCCGAGGATTACACCATTTCCATTCACCAAGGGAGCCGTGTTACTCACGTCAAAATACCATTTGACCGTGCATTGAATGTCTACAGGTTCCCCAACGGGCAAGAATTTCGATCACTCGAAGCAATTGGCACGGCATTGAGCAATGGGCCTAATATTTTGACTGATTGTGATGTTTTCACAAGCCTAAGCTCGCCTGTTAAAATTCCCTTCTGTGAGACAGTGATCAATGTCGGAAGAGAACGTAAGCGTTGTTAATTTAATTGTATTTTATGCAAAAGTCCGAATTGAGGTTTTTTTCACCTTTCGACGAGCGGACAGGAGGCGGAGACTTTGTTGAGACAGAAACCCGAGGGGACATATTTGTTGCGCGAAAGTACGAGCTGTGATGGCGAATTTGCTGTAAGTGTGAAGAACAACAACGCGGTCATTCATGTGCGGATCCATCGCTCGGTATGTAATTCCTTCGTTTTCTCCTCTCACTCATTGTCAAATGCTATTAGAATGGACGGTTTGGCATAGTTCCGAAAGACAACTTCAGAGGTTTAACTGATCTGCTTGACAATTACGCAAGAATGCCAATGGTTCAGGTCGGGATTTTGTTTGTTTGTTTAACAAATGTGTTGGGGTTGGGTCCCAAACCAAACTTTACAATAAAGTATTTTTATTCCAAAACAAAATTAAGAGCAAAAGGTTTTAAGAATTGCTTGAGGTCAAATCAGAGTGAAAGCTTATGAGGAATGGGTCCAAGTCTGCAAATGATTGGGGGAAAAATAATATTAGCCTGAAACCGGATTAAATCCAATGTTTTTTTTTCAGAATGACGGAAGTGTTGTGAGGCTTGTGTCTTCTCTTTCCTCAACTCGATTCACAGCCGCGACTATTGATGATCGGATCGATTGTTTGCTTCAATCGCAGAGAAAACCTGGCGCGAAGGACGGTTTTGTGGAAGAATTTGAAGTATCATTTAATACGATCTTGAATTAATTACCCACACACTTTATCAGGGCTTGCACCGCGAAGAAGACGCACAAATGTTCATCAGTTGCAGGGAGGGCCGAAAGAGCGAAAACATTAGGAAGAACCGGTACAGAAACGTTGTGCCCTTTGACCACACGAGAATAAAACTGAAAGCTGTTGCGGACTCTGAGAATGACTTTATCAATGCAAATTATATTAGGGTAATTTGTTTTGGCTAATTAATTGTGTGAATTTCCTGAATTAACAAAAGTGCAGGTTCCGTTAGATACGAGAACATACTCTGAGTTCGGTGAATTTGAAAGAAGTTATATTTCAACGCAGGGATGCTTGGAAGAAACGGTCAGTGTGTTTTTGGCATTGTTTACGGAGAACATCTCTTTAAAAATATTCCTTTTTTTCAGGTCACTGACTTTTGGTGAGTGAATCGGCGAAACTCGAATATTTTTGTTAGTTATTTAGGCAAATGGTTTGGCAAGAAGAATCACGACTTATTGTTATGGTGACAAAAGAAGTGGAAAGGGGAAGGGTAGGTACACAATCCATTCATTTTAACATGCAATTGTTTTATTTTACAGGTGAAATGCTTTCGATATTGGCCCGACTTAGAAGCAAAAGGTGTTTATGGGACGAAACCTTTGTCTGTCAGAAATTTGCAGGTAAAGTCGCAACATATAATAATAATTCACCTTCTTTGGTGCTACAGTTTTATTTATATTTTTTATTCATATCAAATTGGTGCATCCTTACATATAATTCATTCGTTTTAGGAACAGAGCACTGAAAATTACATTCACCGTTTGTTCTCTCTGAGTGTCGGAAATGACGGTCTTTTTGTGTTGTTCTTTTTTTTGCATTTGTTTTGAATATAACATTGAAGGTCCCAACCATTCTCGCCTCGTTCACCACTTTCAAATTCTTGGATGGGAAGACAATGAGTCGTGCCCCGTCGGTTCTGTGCTCCGTTTTCTCCACTCCGTCAACGAATGTTTTCAGAAGGAACAAATTGACAAAAGTGGGCCAACAGTTGTTCATTGCAGGTCATTTTATCATTTTGTATTTTATTCTTTTTTGATGGATTTGGCTTTTATGTTTTTCTCTTAATTGAATTTTCAGTGCTGGAATTGGCAGAACAGGTTCGTTTCAATTCTTCGTTCGTCCGTTGTCGTCTTAGCCCCTTTTTTATTTTTCTTTGCATTGACTGCTTCAGGCACTTACATTGCTTTGGACATTTTAATCAATTGCATCAAACTCACCGGTATGTTTCATTTTTCGTTATCTGTCCATTTTAGTGCAAGCTTTCCAATTATAATTTGTTGTACCATCCTTTTTAGGTCCACAGTGTGTTTGTGATGTGCAGGTCCTTTGTTGAGTGCAATTTCTATTTATCTGAGGACATCGGAGTTCAGAAAACGGTGCGAATGTTGCGGGAACAGAGGGCCACAATGGTACAGACGGAAGCCCAGTACCGCTTTATTTATTACGTGATCTCGGCATTTATGAAATCGTACCGCAACGACTATCTGGCGACGTCTGTTTTTTTCATTCTTGTTTAGCTAGTCCTCCATAGTCTTTTCAGGGGTATAACTAGCCCGGGGAGTTTTTATGTACAAAAACTTAAGTTGGACGCAATGTCAACACAGTAATGAGCTACGAATAAAATGAACATTGTCGCTCGTTCTTCGTACATTCCGTTGATCTTCCCCCGTGATCGACCATTCCTTTAATCGGTGACACCAAAAAATTCATTTCATGGCGCTACTAAACTGGGAATTGGTTAAACTGTTTTCACAAAATTCGGCAGACAATTGGTTTCACTTTTCTTTAGTTTAATCTGTTTAGCCATTAATTCCTTTGGTGGCGCGTCCAAATTGAGCTGCATTTATTATTATTGTATGGCTTGTATTATATCCTGACAGTAAAATTGACTAGCGTTTGAAGTTTATCTCTTTCGTTGTCGTTTTTGTTTTCCGAGCCTTTGCCGTTATTTATTTGTTTTGTGTTGGTGCCATTTTGTTTATCTTTAAGGGATATACCCTTTGCTCGCGCTATCTGAGGATGTCAGCTTTATCCGGTTATTTTTGTTTTGGTCCCCAAATTTTCACCAACCACTTTTAGCTGCCTTCGAGCGCTTTTTCGTCGCCTGCGATATTCCCGCCCAAATGGTTCTGAAATATGCAAGTCGTTTTGTCAAAGAGCGTATCCATCCTGCGTTGATGAAAGACCTCGGTTGGTTGATTGTTTTTAAATTGTGAAACATTGAATGATACGGATTACTGTTGATTAAGGCAAAGAAGATTTGCGTGAGTTGGGCGTCAGTGCATTGGGGGACCAGGTCTGACAGAACTGTTGGAAAATTAACATAACTGAGTGTATTTTTTTAAGTTGGCGATTATGCGCTACATAAAACAATGTGATGGAAATCCGCCCGAGTTCAATTCGACTGACTCAAAAAGGAAGTCGAATTCCCGCGTGCAAGAAGCTGTCAACTATGGAAGCGATGAAGGTGCCCCCGGGCTAAAGGAGAAGGAAAGGTCAAACAAATATAATGTTGTCCATGTTCAGATGAACCGATGATTGTTGACTCGTTGTCTAACTCATCGAACAATCCTTTCAAGGCCCCCGACCGGGAAGACATTTACCACGTAAAAATGCCACTTGGCACATTGCCAAAAACGCGTAAATTGTTGGAAAAAAACCGGTTTCTTCGCGATCAAGGTGTCATTTATGACCACATTGGTTCCAATAAAAGCGGTGCTTACATTATTACTAGGAGTACTAAAGAGGGGCGTTTCTGGCATTCGGAGGTCCGGCATTGAGTTGAGCAAGCCATTGAACGTAATTTCCGCTCGGTCTAAAGTCATCGGCCGGAAGGTAACCAAAATTCAGGTTAGTATAAAGTTTTATGCCAATAGGGGAATTACTTATGCCAGGATACGGACATCACTTCATCGACGGTTCCTTTGGGATCAATGCGAAGTGATTCAATTTCTACGAGAACGACAGTTGTCACCGACAACAGCGTCAACTCGCAAAAGTGCGTTTGCACGCGTTTTTTTTCACTTAAAATGAATTTTATGTTAGCTTGTTGTTACCATTCTGTTAATTGTTGTTAGTAATTGTTTGTTCATTTTTTGTAGTTCCGGTGCGGATGAGCGTGTGAGTTTGGCCAAGCGTTTCGCATCTTTTTCCGGTCCGACAAACATTCGCGTCCATTTGGGAAAAGGAGCTGTCTCTGCTGCCATCCAACCTTCGCAACGGCGTCTCATTGCCCGTGACATTGGCGACTTTTCGGGGTCCGTCGAAGAAGGTCATACCGAAGTAATCAGAGTTCGGAAGAATAATTGCGCGCCCCAACCGTTCCGTGCTCCAATCGCTGAACGCATTCAAATTGTTGGACAACATCGAAGTCGTCGTCCACTGATCACAGTTCGGGGCAACAAAATGCTGACGATGGATAATGCCCGTGGAGTGGGGCAAAGGTCGTCGGTAAGGGCCTCAATTTTGGATCGGATTACTGTGACCAAATAATCGATGAATTGTGGATGTGTTTTGATTTTGGTTGTAAGTCATCTTTTATGATAAAAATTTAAATGTCCCCATCGAAAATGTTTGTAAGCAATTTTTATTTCCAAACTTCATTCCATTTGTGCTCTTTTCGAGGGGCTGATATAATTAATCGAACCAGGAAATGCAATCATTGTCGTTTTAATCTTTTCATTCTGTCATTTGTCTCTCTCCGATGCGAATAAAATAGTTTCGAGCGAATGTTAAAGCCCACTGATGCCGCCACTTTTTCTCGCTTAGACTAATAAGCCCGCCCTATCGTTTCTTAAACAACAAAAGTCGTTAGCATCACTGGGAGAATGGAAGCTTAGGAATGGCCGGTGATTATCATTCAGTCAAATCGCTTTGTTCATTCATTCGCTGTAGTGGGACTTCACTTTCTGCAAGCCCAACTCGCGCAATGAAATCTGAACAAAAAAAGGGAGTCGTCCACCACCTGCCCTCACTTTCCCCTCACTTCTCTCATTTCGAATTTTTTGATTTTTCCTGTGACGGTCATCGGAAAGTCACTGACATCTTTAAACAAGACGTATTTGGGAATTTTGTAGTGAGCAATCTGAACGGTTTTAGACAGATCATTCATTGCCGAACTGATCGGAAAGAATTTCATTCTCCTCACCTTTCCCTTGCAATACTCTCTGATTTCTTCACCCGTCGCAGTGGCGTCGTTCTTCAGTCGAATCCATGCACAGATCGCCTCTCCGTAACGATCATCCGGCACTCCGATTATGTGCACATCAGCCACCGCTAGTCCAACCATTTGAATAAATAAATGGTACAAAAGCAGAGCTCACTCACCAGGATGTCTGTCGATGAACTGCTCCACCTTAGGGGACAAACGAATCGAATTCGAAGTGGCGAGGGGCAGCAAATAAACGCCCACCTCAGTGGGGTAGACATTTTCGCCTCCCCTGACGATCATATCCTTGGATCGGCCCACGATTGACACCGCGCCGGACGCATGCATCACTCCGATGTCTCTGAAAATGTGTGTCAGTCAGTGCCGGACCGTTAAATTCTTCCCCACACTCATATCTCTCCGAATATGTCTGAGTGCCGTTCCTACTTCGCCCCTCCCATCTCTCCGAATCCCCCACCCTCCCTCCCATCTCTCTGAATGCCTTTCCTACCGTGCCATTTCTCTGAATGCCGTTTTCCCCGTTTCCCATTAATGGCATCCCCAAATTCCCCCGCTCTCCCATTCATCTCTCTGACTCACCCCGTCCTGTACCAGCGATCCTTCGCTACTTCGGACGAGCTGTGAATGTTCGAATCCCAATAGCCGTACATAACAGAATATCCTCTGACCAACACTTAAATCGAATAACTTCACTGGGAGAAGGGGGCACAGCAAAAGGGAAAACGCACAATCGCCCCTTTGGCCACGGGCAGTGACACGCCCTTCTTTGTCCACAATGACCGCCTAAGAGAGTAAGTTGATTGGACCATTGCAACTGTTTAATTTTGACACCTCCAAATGGTCCATTATGTGGCCGACATTGCGAATTCGCTCCTCCGGGGGATCGTCACGGAATGACATGAACGACACGGGCGATGTTTCAGTTGTGCCATAGCACACTTGCAGGTCTTTCATGCCCAACTCGTTGACCAATCTGAGAGAATCTGACCAATTTTTGCGCAAATAACCATGAAACAATGCCTGGAGCAGAGAGTGACTGGACACGGCGCACCTAAAAAGAAATGATGGCATTATTTTGAACCGAAGGAAGGACGGCATGCCATCGACTGACCTGCCACAATGCCCGAACGAACGGATGAATAGTCAAAATTGGGGTACTCGGCATGGCCCATCATGTCAATGTACTGAATGGGCGGGGCACAATGCATTCATTCGATTATGTTTTCGAGTGCCAATTGAGTACCAACCATTGTCGGAGTCCCATAAACGGCAGTACACCTTGAGAAAGGGACTTCGTCAAAGAGACAGAGTTGTCCCCAAGGGGACTGACTTCTCCTCGTGGATGGCCTCCAACGCGGCGAGTGGCTCAAAAGAGGGCGAGGGGAAAACGCACGTCTGAAAGTGGACAAGCGCGGCCAGGGAGCCCATCACGCAGCCGAAGCAATGGTACAACGGATTTGGAATGCAAATTCGCGTCCGACGGTCCGCGTAACCGGCACGAAGGCCCACAAAAAAGGCATTGTTGAGAATGTTGTGGTGGGTCAACGTGGCCCCTTTGGGCTTGCCCGTCGTACCACTGGTGTACTGGATGTTGCAGGGATCTGTAAGCATTTTGGGAAAGGGACCCTTCAAAAATTATGAGAAATTGGGGGGGGGGGGGTTCAATCAGTGGACTTCTCCCGTCTTATTGGGCACAACCTTCCACCCCTGGCACCTCCTGCCCCACCCATCCCCATCATCCGTCTTTTGGGATGATCCACTTACCTCTGATACCTCCCACCCAAAATGGTGGCCATTTTGCCATCATTTTGGGTGTCTTGTCATACCCTGCCCCACAAGTTCCAGCCCTTCCACTCTCTCCCCTCCCCCCTCACCGTCTGGCTGTGTGCTCGCTTCGTATTGTTCCAATTTTCTTCGGTCTTCCGCCGTGCCCATTCCCAGCACAGCTTCGTATGCCCATGCGCCACTGTACAAGTATATAAAAAGTGTCAATTTTGATTGATTGCCCCAATCATTTTGCTGCCCTTCAAAGTGTCCTTTCACTATCACTGACTTAAATGTTCGCTTTTCCGCGTCAAAAATGATCAAATTGCGCAATTTCGGAAATGTGTCGGTACACAAACGTCCGTCCCCCGGAGGCGCACTTTCCAATTCGGGGATTAACTCTCTCAAAATGCCGTAATAATCTGTCCGTTTGAATGTCGGTGTCGCGATTAACTGTGCGTAAAAGAAGAGTGCAGTTATGAAGTATTACATCAAAGTCTTACAGTTTTTATGCCGACTTTTTCAACTGCATAACAGAGATCCTCTGAGTGATACATCGGATTGACATTTACCTGATAAAATCTGCAAATCAGTAAGAGAGAGAGAGAGAGAGAGAAAGTGAGTGAGAGGGAGAGAGGGGAGGGAGGAAGGGTGGGGGAGAGAGGGATGGGGGGAAGAGGGGAGGGAGGAAGGGTGGAGGAGAGAGGGGAGGAAGGGTGGAGGAGAGAGGGGAGGAAGGGTGGGGGGAAGAGGGGAGGGAGGAAGGGATGGGAGAGAGCGGGGAGAGAGAGGTGTGGGAGAGGGGAGGGAGGAAGGGTGGGGGAGAGAGGGGAGGGAGGACGGAATGGGAGAAAGTAGGGAGAGAGAGGTGGTGAAGAGGGGATGGCAAGCATTGGCAATGAAAACCAAAGTGCGGGGTAATGCCCAAAAGCCGACCAGAATAAAGCCGCCAAGTGCGCTTGCAAATTGAGCGGTAATCCATTCATATTTGTTGGGTGACCAAATGCCCAATCTTTCGCCCTTTTCCATGCCCAAATGGACGAGGCCGGCAGCCAATCGTTCACTCTAAACGAATGTTTGCTAATCAAAGCTGCGTTCTGACTATGCCCTTGCTTACATCTGCCAACACTTCTGCGTAGCTTTTACGGATGCCTTCGCGCTTAAAAATGACAAATTCGCGTTTTGGCCATTCCTTCGCCGCCATTCGCAGTCTTTCGGCAATTGTCTCGAAGAGAAGCGACTGTTCGGAGCAGCCGTGCACATAACTCTGAACAGAACTTGCAGACAAAATACAAAAATAAGAATGGAAGAGCGATTGGTGGCCGGCAAATGATTGACTGACTGACTTTGGACAGTTCGGCGGCGGCCAAAGA
Source organism: Heterodera carotae (assembly GCA_024500135.1). Classification (NCBI taxonomy): domain Eukaryota; kingdom Metazoa; phylum Nematoda; class Chromadorea; order Rhabditida; family Heteroderidae; genus Heterodera; species Heterodera carotae. The sequence continues at coordinate 12,621 of JAKKIK010000919.1, read as the reverse complement.
GTGAATGTCGTCCATTGACGGACAGCAGGGCATTATTGGAGGAGATGGGACGGAAGAAGAAGAGGAAGAGGAAGAGGAAGAAGAAGAAGAAGAGTCTAAATGCATTGTTTTGATTGGTAAGGATGGGAATAATGAATGATTGGGGGAAAGGGGAAGAATGTAAGCAGCAAAGAATGGTGCCGTGGCAGGCACTTCACTTTTATATGCCTGAGGCCAACAAAGTGAACTTTGCCCCTTTGCCCGAGGGCGCGGACATTCCAACAAAAATGGCACTTTTAGAAGGGCAGGGCAATAAAACGAGCGAACGATGTGCCGTGCCATTGGCCAATGAATGGCCGGCCCGCCCCAACCAATCCGACCGATTTCGTTGGGCGGTGGAGCAAAACAGAGACAAAAACAAAACAAAACAAAAACCAATCCAGCAGCACTAATTTACTCAATTCGGTTGACGAACGCATTTATTTATTTAATTTAATTTGGGAAAGTGCACCAAAAATAAATTAATTTGCTATGAGAGGAAAATGCGCAATGCAATCTGAGCAAAATGAGTAGCAAGCAGACAGACAAAGGCCGGAGGTGAACCGGGCGAGGGGGACGCTGAATTTTATGGTCGGTCCCCGGGGGGAAAGGCACCCTCTCAAACCAAATTCACCCAATTAGATACAAAGGCTGAAAAAAGCATGACGAACATGCGGCGAAATTTGGACAAAAAATGGTGGAAAATTTATTTCAAAAAGTTTAAACTGTCGAATGAATTTGTGAGAAGTGAACGAAGTCGCGCATTTGTTCGATTGGCAAATTAAAAAAAAAGTTATGATTTGTTTTTTGATGCTTTTTACAAAACGTGGGGAGGCGATGAACGAAGGAATTTATGTGTAAACAATGCGCGTTAAGTGACTGCCGCCGATTGGACTGTGCACAAATCGTTCGAATTGCGCTTATCAAACACATTTTGCATCAATGGCGACCAATTATTACAAAAGTGCCCGCAAAAGTAAATGGAACAAAAAGCATTGATCAGCCAATAAAAGGCAATGCAACTGTTAGCGGCTTTGACTGAATGAATAATTTCCGGGAGAACGGACGGAAAGGGGCAAAAGTCGGCGAGAGATTGTGAAGGGATTGGGGAGAGAGCAGACAGACAGACAGACAGACGGCGGATGGATTTGATCGACCAATACAAATCACAGAACTGCTGCTGCTGCTGATGGCTATCTTCCTGACCCGATTTCCTCCCGTCCTCTCTTCCCTTCCAATGCCCCCCATTCATATTCATCCTCTTCCATTCTTTTTGCAATTTAACCTTCCCTTACTTCCTCTTCATCCTCTCATATTCCTCCTCTCTTCCTTCCTCTTCATACTCTTCCTTCGTCCTCTTCATCCCTTCCCTTCCTCATTTTCATCCCTTCCTTCCTATTCATCCTCTTCATATTCCTCCCCCTCTTCCTTCCTTCCTCCTTTCCTTTCTGTCTTCCCTCCCCACGTTCCTTCCTTCCTTCCTCCTCAGACCTTTTCTCCTTTCCCATGCCATTCTGCTCTTCTCGTTTTGAACACGAGGGGATGGATGATCACCTATTTATCCTTCCCGCCACGCTCACCTGCTGCTGTATTTCGAACGGCAGTGACCAGCGGCGTTTGCGAACGGCGGCGGCCGGCGGGGAAGAATTGTTTAATGAGGAGAGGAGCGACTGCTGCTCCCCTTTTGCTGTTGCCGAGGGGGCGCAAGCGGCGGGGGGACGAAAGTGCGACAAAATGTCGCAGCATTCAGCACATTTATGTGTGTTTAATTGATAAATTTGAATGAATCGACGCAAATTGAGGAAGCCGAGGGAAGAAAGAAGAGAAAGGGCTCAAAATGGGCGGGGGGGGGGGAGAGAAACGGGGAGGGGGCAGAGGTAAAAGGGATAATTTGAGGGAAAATTGGAGTTGGGAATTGTATATCATATTTATTAAGTGATAAGTGAATAAATGAAAGGTAAAAGGTTGGAAAGATAGGGAGGGAGAACAGCAGGAAAAGCGCAAAAGTGCAACTGAACTGATTGGCTGATTTGAATGAGTGTTTTAACGAAATGAACGGAGGCAAACGAATGATTTGTGAGCGGAGAGGCGTGGGGGGACAGTGTTTTTTTTGTCGGTCGATCAATGATTGAACGAGGCGAACAATGAATGAATGATTTGGAATTAAATGTGATGAGACGCGTCCCGTGGCTGACGAAGCGGCAAAACATTAACCAAAGCAGCCGAATGCAAAAAATAGAGAAAATTGGGGATTTTGTGGGTATGGAAATGGCGAGAACAAGGGCATTTTTTGGTGGTCCATTATTTGACAAAACAAAAAGGCCAAAATGGACAGAAATGAGTTCCTCGCCGAGTGACAACGACAGAGTCCGATAACAAATCAGACAGAGAGAAGGCGTCACTGATCAGAGGTAAAAGAAACGGAAAAGAGAAGCGCCTGATCAAATATTGCGCTTCGAATATATTACAGAGTTGGTCAGTCTTAAGATGCCCGAATTTGTTGCTAAACCCGTGGAATGAAGACACACTAACTCAGACACCATAACAGCAGTAACAACCAACTCATTTATTTTGTCTTTTTTCAATATCATTTTGCTAAAATGTTAAATGAAAAAAAAAATTTGGGGTCAGTCAAAAACAAGATTTTTTGAGAAGCTAAAGTTAACAGGACGTTTCCGTCATTCGAATTCGTTTTTCTAACAACGAATGACAACAATACTAACATAAATCAGTGCATTCATTCACTGATCTGTTTGTCAGTCAGTTCATTTCGCCCTCCTCCCTCAATTTGTCGTGTTAAATCGCTTTCGCATTTGTTCGAGCAGCATTTTCCCTTTGATCAATCGGCGCCATTTCTTCCAAACTCTTTCGGCCGCTTTTTTCGCCGTTTTGATCGCCTTTTCTCGTGCCATTTCTGCCCACGCCATGCGCAATATTTCTTCGTCCTTTCGCAGCACCACGCAACCATCCAAACTATTAAGGAAATTAGGTGGCAATTACGAAAAAAGTGGTTTTAACTAATTCAAAGGAAAAGTCAATGACTTTTATATTTCAACAATTATTTAAAAGGTTAAAATAATACATAGGATGATTAAAACCGCCAGAAAATTCCCATCCGACCACAGCCGGCACGGCCTCCAAGTCCATTCGACGCGCGAGATGGTAAATGCCAGACAATCGAAGGTGAACGCAGTCCTTAGGGGGAGGGAATGCTCTGTTGCTACCAATAAATGAATGGAACGGGTAATTTCTATAATTTTAAGCATTCGAAAACTAGCCAAGGATTATAAATGGAAAAAAATTGGAGTTTGCGGCCCTTGCGGCCCCGGACATTTGCGGCTCCAGCTAGAATGAGACATTAGCGGTCCGATTTTTGCGGCCAGGCCCCAGCTAAAAAGAGCGGTCCGATTTTTGCAGGCCAAACACTAAATGCTCATTTTCGCACATGGAGTTTTCGAAATTACTTTTGGATCAAAAAGAAGTCCGTTTCAAAACCAATTGTCGCTCAAATTAAAAAAAGGGTTAATTGTCAAACCAATTGTTCGGTTTTAGTTCAATTCGTGATCAGCGAGATTGAGAATCACATACAACAATTTTTTTTCTCAGCGTGAGGAACTAATAGGTAGTCCAGGACTACTAATGTTCGATTTTAGCTGGGGCCGCAAAAGAGCGAACCGCAAAAGTCGGACCGTAATGTCCGAATTTAGCTTGGGTGCAATGTTCAAATTTAGTTGGGGCGCAAATGTCTGGACTGCAGGACTGCAAATGTCCAGGTGTCGGCACACGATTTGGTTGTCTGTTTTTGGATTTTCTGTTTGCCGTTGTCTGTCTGTCATTCGTTTCTTACTTTTTCCGCCTCGGCATTTCTTCATTTTGTTTGTCATGGCTCACCTTCGGCAGCATATCCTCCTTGTACATGTAAAGGTTTCCGAATTCGTTCCTTGGGATGCGTCCGTCGGCCGTAACTTCGGGCGGCGCGTACGGCTCAGTCTGCCAATAGCCGAACAAATCCAACGTCAGCGGTTCCCGCTTCTCCTTCGGAACGTTGAGCTTTGGCCGCGCAGCAACGACTTTGTACGGCTTCTCATTGGCCTTAAAATAAAATCTGCGCGAATTGGGAGACAAATCACAAAAAAAAAGGTTGAAAATTCCAATTCATCTGGCCGAATTCGTACCTTTATGGCCCTCGACTCTTTGATCCAATTGAGAGACCCTTCCAATTTATGGACGGCACTTCTCGGAAAGACTTCGTGCCTTTGTTTGCCAATGTGTCCAATCGGTTGGGTGTCGGGTGGATAAATTGCTTCAAACTTCAGCAAATCCTTCTTCAGTGCGTACAATGGATGATTTTTGAACTCGGCCAAAACCGTGGGTATTGGTTTTGACTTCAGATGTTCGTAAATGTGTGCTTCTTCCAATCGGCTGCGGTTTTCATCCGCGCGAAATGGCTTAAAATTAGCACATTTTTGAGACCGGAAAATCGGAAATTCCGAATTCCCAAACTAACCGCTAATTCCATCGTCCCTTTTATCCATTCTTCGTCCGTTCGCAATTTTCTGGTCGCTGTCGACAAAAAGTCTCCGATATATTTAGCCCCAATTTCGCGAATCCCCCGTTCTGTAAAAGTTTTTGCCTTAAATGGTGCAAGCAAAAAAAAAACGCCTACCGCTGTCAATAGCCAAAACGTAAATAATTTTGTGCATTCCGTCAACGGAAAGTTCGAAACTATTTTCAATTTGGTTCGGCTCATCGACGAGACAATGAAAAGGATCGACACCTTAATTAAGAAAGACAAAGTTTGGCCGCCAATGCGACTGATCTGACTGATCCATCGGCGTTCGACGTCGTCCCAATATTCGTTCCAATAGGCCGTCTCGGCTGATCCGCCGCTGGCCTCCTTCACTTCGCTTTTCGTCTCCACAATCCCACGTCGGCGTTTTAAGTTAGTACGGTCTTCGTCAAATTGTCCATCTAATAAAGGAAATCCGCTAATTTCTCGAGGGGTAGCAAAAAAAAACAGTTGAAAATGAATTAATGGAGGCTCTGACCCTCCCATTTCCCCCTTCTTTCTCTCGCCCGGGGTTCTGACCCTTCACTGCCCTCTCTGTCGCCTAACAAAAAGAGGGTTCTGACCCTCCCTCAACTCTCGCCTATCGCATCGTTTCATTGCCATTTCGTTGTACCTTTTTTTGGCTTTTCGTCCCCTTTTTGCTTCTTCTTCCGCTTCATCTCCTCATTTTTCTTTGCAATTGTTTTCGGTTCGTTTAACTTAAATGATAATGAATTAATTTTCTACAATTTTCGCAGTTGTTTATCACCATTTTTGGCATCGTACTGAAGGCGACGCAAAGCCTGGCACGCAAATGCATCACAAAAGAGCAAAGCGCAAAAAACAGCTGACAATGAAAGGAAGTAAGGTCAACGAAGTACCCATTGAAAACAGATAAAGCATTTAAAATTACGAGTGCAATTTCTCTGTCGGTGTTAAATGCCCCGTGGTCGATAAGTGCGAGCAAATGACGGACAAATTGCGCTTCGTTGGTGCACCATTTGATCGGCTCCTTGGCCGGAACAGTGCCACTCTGACAGCGGAATTTGTTTCTGAATTCCCTGAGGAATTGTTCCATTTGGGCGGGTGTCAATGGCGCGGCCAACGGACCAAACACAATGTCAAATGGCATCACAAAAGACGAAACATTTCGGCGGAGGGAATTGACCATGAAGTGAAGGTGGCTCGCGTAAGTGAGGAAATGGAAGCGATGAATGCCTTCCTGAAACAACCCCAAATTTAGTCGAAAAACGAATGGAGAGGCAAAAAGAAATAATCGTCTAAATGATCAATCCCATGTGTTTAACAAGAGCAAATTGTCTCCGTTTTCCCCTTCAAATGCCTGAAATTCGCGGCGTTTTCGCATAATTTCCAATTCAATTTCATGCTTCCATTTTGCATGTTCATCTGCCTCTTTTGCTTCTCTCTCTTCCATTGGGTTCAGCAGACGTTTGAACAAAACTGATGGGTTCAAATTTATTATGCAGTATTTGATAACGTTTGTTTGAAGACTAATGTTCAAATTCAACGTAAATGTAAATAACCTCATTTTTACCTGAAGATTTTTCATCAAGTTCGACCTTAAAATTATTTCGTTTGAACAATTAAAATTGCCCAATCGTACATCAATGACACATTTTACCTCAATAACTTTTTTGTCTGACTTATTCGGGTGTAAAAGTTCCATTGACCCCCATTCGTCGTCCTCTCCGTCATCATCATCCGAAGAGGGCGAAATCGTCTCCTGCGAAGTTCCCTCGCCGAGCTAAATTCGATGAAAAGTTGAAGAATCCATAACAAAAATACCGATTGAATTTTGGGAATGTTTGTCGTACAAGTTCTCTTTGTCAATGAGCGATTTGTGGCAATTTTTTCGTTGGAAGGCAAATCGAAGGGTGGCTCGATCGGAGTCAAAAGGGAAGGAAAATGGAGTGACGTTGAAGCAGAACCAAAAACGTCCGTCACTTTGGCAACTTTTGACGACTTTTTGGTTCTTTTTGCAAGTGATAGATTTTCTTTTTCCGAACAACTTTTTTCATTAATGCCTTCTGCTAACTCTGATGCATCATTTATTGAATTTGGTTTCGAAGTTGCTATTAATCTGAAAGTAGCAATTAATATTTAATACAATTTATAATTTTATTTATGTTACCTCGCCGAACGTCTCCTGGGGGGATTAATAATCTCTTCATCAATTTCTTTTATGCCCTCATTTCCTTTCAATGTTTCGTCAGAATCTTTTGATCGTCTTTTTGTACCTTTTCTTTCCTTCGTTTCTTCACCAATTATTTTCATAGTGTGAAATAGAATCAGCAGAAGAAAAGTTAAAATGCTAAATTTATACCTGAAAAAAAAATTAAATTTGATTTATACACTTTTCTTTTAATTAGCAATGAAATGTTTTGGCATTTTGTTTTGTTTCAATTTTCTTTCCTTTTATGCTTTTCCCACGTTGATGAATTGTCAAAAAGAAGCATTATTCTTTTTCAAAAGTTTTGTCTGTTTTAAGCAAAATGGGCCTTTGCAAATGTCCAAAAAGGAAAGTCACAAATTTGTTTTGCTTTGAGCATCGCGTGAATGTCTGCGAGTGTTGTCTGCTTTCAAATCATGAATCGGTGAACCTTTTGGTCTGTTTTATTTAACTTTTTTCGTTTAGTGCGTCGTTCAAACTTATCTTTCTTGGCTTACGGACAGTGATTATGACGCCAATTGTTTGCTTTGTTTTGGCATGAATTTTTTTATACTTTCCCATCGAATATTTTTTTAATTCATTCTCTTCAGAATCGCTCAGTTCGAAGGAAACACTGAGGCTGAAATGTCTTCACCTTTTCCATTGGGAATGTTTTGATTCGCGGGCGCGTCAATTACCTCAGACAACGGCCCCCGCGGGTAATTCAAAAACAAGAGAAGAACTGACCATTCATTAATTGCCTCCTCTTTTTACAGGGTTCAAATGTCCAAGTTGTTTGGTGAGTATTTTTCCTTGCGAATTCGCATTTAATTGTTTCTTTTTCTTTTAGGAATGCGTTTTTCCACCCGAAAATCAAACATCGCCAGTGGTGGACAAACTCAGAGCCAAACTTCATACAGTCAACTGGGGCCGTTTTGGCCTTGGACTTCCCAGTGTTGGTTTCTTTTTGGGGTTAATTCTGCCGGCAAAAAATTAGGTTGGAAAAGACTCAAAAATGGATATACAATACTGCAGCTACCGCACTCACCACCCATTCTTGGAAAAATTTCAATTATACAATAAAATTGCTTTAAAAAAAACTTATTCCCGTGGCTTTTAAGGGTGGCAATCAGGAATAAGGCATCCATTCTACCCAGATCCGATCGTTGGACCCAATTTCTTTTTCACCTAAATCTTGTCTTAAGGGTTTTTAAACTTGTCTCCAAAAACTAGGGTGAGGGGATCAGCAGTGATATTACGCTCAAATGCCCTAATATTTGGCAAGCTAAATAAATTTCCTATAATATTTGTAAAAGTTTTTTTTTGGTAATGAATAAACATTAAAGCTTTCCGAAAATGAACAAAAAGCATTGGCGGCCAAAGTCGTTGAGATCACTTCGAATGTAAATAATCGAAACGACGACAATGTCCGCCATCACAACGGAATCCAAACTTCAATTGTTGCAAATTCATCAAAAGTGCTCCCACAAATTACACCAGACGACCCATTCGAAGGGAACACTTTCACCGGTGTTAAAATTTGTCCTTTGACAATGCAATTTATATTTTTTTGTTCTTTCAGCACGTTCCAAATTTCTCTCGGATTTTGGTGGCAATTCTTCTAGCAGAGTTTTTATTGGCAATGAGGACGATTCCAAATATGCAAAAGCAGCTGCGGCTGAAAGAAATGTTATGTAAGTATTGGCTAACAATAAACTGCGAATTTCAACTTAAGGTCTTTCACTCCCCCTGTCCGTCTTGTCACTTTTATCCCTCCTCCTCCTCTTTCCCTATAATGTGTTTCGTTTCCCCTGTCCGTCTTGTCACTTTTATCCCTATAATGTGCTTCTTTTCCCCTGTCCGTCTTGTCACCTTTATCCCTCCTCTTCTTCTCTTTCCCTATAATGTGCTTCCTTTCCCCTGTCCGTCTCGTCCCCTCTGTCCCTACCTTCTATACTCTACAATATATTTCCTCCTTTCTTTTAGCAATCGCTTCGTTCGTCTTCCGCGTTCTCTGAAGCGCGTTCTTTTGGCCTTGGTTCTGGTCACTTTCCTTTACATCTTCTTCAGTCTGTGCATTGCGGGCAGCGGTTCTTCCCATGACCAAAAGGGCGGTGACGATCCTTTGTTCGACCCCCACGCCAATCCGAACATAAAAGTTCGGGATGACAATGAGCAGCGATGAGGGGAAGGTGCGAACTTTAAATTCATTGGGCCAAATGAATAAAAATGGTTGCTCGATTTAATTTATGACAATTTTATGTGCCCGCCCCAATCAAATGAGACATCCGTCGCTGGTTTCCTATTCTCATCCATAGCAGGCACGTAACGAGGGAATGGGGCTAAAGGCAAAGGAACGAAAATTAAATTACAATTTTGTGAATCTACATATTTTTAACAATTTTCATATAAAAAAGCCCATTAAAAGAACAAAAATTCCCCCACGCATATCGTCACCGTCAGAATCCCCCTCCCCCCACAGAAAATCTAATGCTGCTGAAAAAAAGGTCGTCTAGCCGCATGGACTAGAAATTTTTCAACATAGCCCCCCTGAAATCTCAACGATTCGTTACGGGCCTGATCCCCATAGAACACCTAAATCTTAAATTATTAGAATTATTTCATTTCCCTGACCCTCAAAGTTTGATGGGTCTCTGCTGCTTTTAATTTCTGTGATTGTCCCTTTGGTTATGATGCGACAGAATAATTTTTGTAAATGTAAATTCAAATATTTTTTGTTGGCATAAATAATAAATAACATTTTTTTGTCACAATAATATGTATTTGCTTCTTCGTTTTCACTGGGTTTGTTTGTTTATGACTGTCCCTCCTCCCTCTGTCTCTCTTCTCGTCCCACCACTGTCGCGCTTCGTTCTGTGGCCACCACTTGGAAGGACTCACCAATCCCATTTTGGATCGGTTCTCCGTCCAATGCCACAAATCCTCCCATGCCGGGGGCTGGCTGAATGCGACACGCTTTCACAGCAATTATCTTTGGAGGGGTGGGGGGAACATTGTTTAGAAGATGAAAAGCAACAAAATTTGGACCTCAAATGCCGGGTCATCCAAATGAGCCGAGGAATTTATACTGAAATGGTATTGTGTGAAGTATTCAAAATTGGAATTTTTGGTTGGTTTTGTTGCCTTAACAGAATACGAGCCATGTGCAGGCGAGAACGGAGATTTTTCCAACGAACGAATGAGAGACAAAGGACGGGATCCTGAAGTCGAGCAGATGGAACAATTGGAATGTCGGAGCCCAAATGGGACAGAGCGGAGAGCAGCACGAAGCAGAATTCACCTGAGGGAGGGAGACGAAAATAGTGAAGAAGCCATCCATACAGACAGAGAAAAGAGAGATTAATTGGGGCCAATTAATGATTCAAGAAAAGTGATTTGAGAGAGAGAGAGAGTATTTTCAATGGTCGGCTTTTCCTAGTGTTTAAGCATTAAAGTGAACAATTTGAGGACCCTCAATCGAAATCCAATGGGACGGAATTGGCTCGTTCAGAGATGGCATCTGACCAAAACATTCGTTTTTTGTTCCACCAAATGGCATTCATTCATTGTCACCACAAAGTGTGTCCCTTCGTCTTCTTCTCCAATGCTTTGTGTGCCCTCTTCCGCCACTTCGCCTCCGCTGAAATGTCCGTCGCCGAACGCATTTCTCGGCACTTCCACGCGAAATCGCAACTTCCGTTCCAACTCTCGCGACTCCGAACTGCCGCCGTCTAGCGGCAAATAAGACAAGCGGGCACAATAATGAGCGACTGTTGGGAGTTGGGCAATTCGGATAAAAGCTTCGAGATGAAGCCGGATCATTCCCTGGGGGGATAAATAGGCGATACAAAGTAAACATATTTGGGCATTGACTGACCAAGCAACGGAATCTTTCACTGCCCAAATCTAAAAAGGCGGCCTAAAAACTCTCAAACAAAACGTAAATAACGTGCCAATATCAGCCAATAGCCCCCAACTGAGTGATAGGAACATCATTTTTGCCCGATTCTGTGAGAATTCAGCACGGAAAAGACTGAGACGGCGATAGCGCGGATGGAGTGCCATCAAAGCCATTTGTCGGCAAAATGTCCCACGCGAAGAGAATGGTTCACTGAAGAAGTAAGCACCCAAATGAAATGAAAAGGATAAAGCAATGTGAAGGGCACTTTGCCATAAATGCGACCGAAGCGGCCAACGAATTGCCCGTGCCCATTGGAAGATGAAGCAACGGAAGTCGAAGTGCCCTGTCACTGTCGGGGCGCAAACAAAGGCCGTTGATCACTTCACAAACGATGCCGTCCCCACTGGCACAAAAAGAACAAAGCATTTTGACAGGAAAAAATGATGGCATTACCCTCCCAACGCCAACATTCCAATGCTGTCCAAATCTAATTCGGCTGCCACTTGCACTGCATGTTCAGGCCCCTCTGACATTTTTAAATTAATTCACAAATTATTGTCACACTTTTGATTTTGTTGTATCAATTTTGTACTTACATTATGGAGCAAAAAAAAATAAATTTATTTTAATTTTATTTGCCTAAGGTTTTCGATTTATAAAGTGCCTTTTGCAAAAATTGACCGGTCAATTTGACTGTGTACTGAATGCCCGCCTCTCGCCACAACGGCTCCACCTCCGTCTCCCAAAGATGAACTGCTCGTTGTTGTCCACTGAATGGGTTCAAAAGGACAAGCACACGGCGAGAAGGCATTGCTGCTGCTGTTGGATTGTGCGCTGAAAGGACAAACGGACACTGAGGAGAGACAAATGAGCATTAGCATTGGGACAAACGAGCGACAGCGACAAAACGACGCTGACGAAGCAGCGACAGGCCAATGGACTGCCGCAGGGGCATCAGCTGAGAGGGACGGTCGGCACGGAGTTCGAAATGGAGCAATTGTCGTTGATAGGGGCCGACAAAAGGACAAACACAAAGCAGCACACAGTGAGAACAATCGGCAGCAGATGAAGCTGCATGATCGTTTTCATTGTCCAAATTCGAAATGCCTAATTTTAATTGGATTTAAATGCTGAGAAATAAGATTCAAATCAAAGCCCCCCCCCCCCCTTTTTTTGAGTGTCATTTCAGTACCCGCCCAAAGGGCACTAACCCCTTTTGTTGGGCAGACAAATTAACATTTTTGGTTATCAATCGAACATTTATCGAAAATCACGATTTTTATATTTTGCAAATCTCCTTGCCTGCAGCGGATTGGGGAACTGTCCGAATTGAAACAATGTCATCCGAATAAATACAAAAATTATTGTTCGAATTGGAAGCGATTCGTGACGAATGTTCGCAAGCAGCAGAAAGGGGCCATTTGAAGGCAATGGGCGGAGAGGAGGGCAAAGAAGCAAATGGACGTCGCCAGCAGCACTTTGGCGAACTTTGAACGGGCACAATTTTGGCGGAAAAGTGCGGAGGAAAAGCGGCGGACGAAAAGGGGCCAATGGACGCCGCCGCCATCGCTTTTCAGCAGAGAGACGGAGGCAACGAATTTACGACAAATATTTAATAATTTTAAAATTAAAATTTATCTTGATTTTGGTGGAGGGATTTTAAAAAAAAGTTTATCAAAAACATGTAGAAATAATGATGAGCAAGCGAACGCTAAAAACACAATATGTACAAGCAAAGGAATGGGAAGGAAAGTGAAGGGGGAAGAGATTGAGGGAACACGAGAGGGGGGAGGAAGGGAGCGAAAGACGGGAGAGGGGAAAGGGCCCAGGGGGAGGGAGTGATGAGAAGCGGAGGGGGAGGGCGCATGGCGAAGAGGGAGGGAGAGGGGGGGGGGGGGGGGGGAGGGAGGAGGGAGGGGGGGGGGGGGGGGGGGGGGGGGGGGGGGGGGGGGGGGGGGGGGGGGGGGGGGGGGGGGGGGGGGG